>NMRB01000329.1:130102-186890 GCA_002633025.1 Notospermus geniculatus | reverse complement strand
TAGCCGTGGTTACACTACATAGAAATCCCCGGGTTTTTTGACACCCGGGTCTAGCCCAACTCTGAAAAATCCCTCCTCAGGCCCGGTGCCCGTCAACACTACTCACATTTTGTGACGGGGACCTAAATTAAGCCCTCCAAAAACCGTTCGAGCTCGGAGGGGATTATTACACCGCATTTTTAACAGGTGTGGACAGAAAAAACCCGGGTTCGACACGGGTTTTTTATGTAGTGTAACAAGGGCTAATGATATTGGCTGCCAATGGTTGTGCAACATACTTATTTGTGATCACACCATTACAGTTTAGTGACAAGAGGTCAGCCAAGAACCTTTGGCCAGATCGAGCTGAAAAACACTATATACTGTCCGTCGGCGGGGCAACAGCCTGGGAATCGTGAGTTCACTATAACCGGACCGTTGTGGAAACTCACTAACTACAAATATTTCTCTGTCCGATCAGGTAGGTAGGCCTATTACATGTAGGTTTTCATGAGAAAAACTTTGTATTTCTGCCCATGAGTTGAAATTTCCACTTTAGTTCCACTTTCATGCTCCTACTTAAATGGTGAGGTCCAAAGTATCATGTTTATAATTGAACAACAATCAACTAATAGTATTCTCTTACTAATGAGAATCCGATTATGGATACATGGGAACATGATTGTTGCCATGGAGATGTGCAGACCATGCTTCAGAGACCTCGACATCAGAATCTGACAGGGTGGCTACCACATTATGTTCTTCTTGACTTTGATTTTCAAAACATCCTCCGATTGTACTATTCCTCCTCTCGTCATCCTTTTCTATGAGTTCCTCAAAAAAATTTCATCAAACCAAAATATTGAATCTTTTAAAGTCGTACGTACATTTGTTGGCCAACTACCCTAACCGTCGATTCGTGTTTTAGTTAAACTCGAGTTGAGAAAGTTACTTAGCAACAGTTAGATAATGAAAAAAGATGCTATGGTCACAGCGTTGATCGTCAATCACGTTATTTCACTAAGAAATGGGCAAGGATACCAGCACTATAGGCTACGCCCCTTCTCCTTGGTCAGTACACGTCAGAAAGATGTTCATTCATCCATCGACTCGCGCATGACATGACATTTCATGAGACATGCGGGCGAAAATTAGAAAATGAACGTATGAACGGTTCGTGGAGAGGGTCAGGTCAAGGATTAATCACAACAAATGACAACTCCTGGGTCGCATCGTGTGAGCCTTACCGCACCGTGACTCAAGCCCCTTCCACGCACGACGCGGTCGTCAACTCTGGACACTTCTGCAACTAGTGTTTGGTGGCTTCACCGACGACACTTTAGCGTTTATTCAGCCGCTTCGGCAGAATTCAATAGTCATCTTGTCATGTGAAATGTCGACGAGGGCATTTCGGTCGTGAACAAGAAACAGTGCTCATGGCAAACGCTGCTCATTTCGCTACGTTAATTTTCTTCGTTTCAAGCTCTCACGATCAGTCGCCGTCTTTATTGGTGGTATTTGAGATCATCACACGCGACCAGGGAAAGATACCATACTCCTAGGCTACTATATCTCGTAATGGCTTTCTAATGGAGTCGGGTCTACCGAAGGGTGAACGCATTTAGCTTAATTATTGGCATCGTCTCCATTCATGATCAACTACACTTTCTGTAATCTACAATGTATTATGGTAAAGGATGCAACTGATGCTGGACGCTGAGCAAGATAGCGTCAGGACCGGAAATCTTGCGGCTGAAAGCGCATATTTTGGAACTGGGCCTGATGAGCTACAGTTTGGCAATCTCGACTGAATTGTCACGGGCTTTTGTTTACAGCGAATTGTTCCTTTGCCAACTTCTCGGGAAAGACAAAAAACGAATTATTTTTGATGATTTTCGCTTAAAAATTCAGATTCTGAGTGCAAAATGTTGCTGAACGGAGTTGACATCAAAGTATTAGAATNGGCTACTATATCTCGTAATGGCTTTCTAATGGAGTCGGGTCTACCGAAGGGTGAACGCATTTAGCTTAATTATTGGCATCGTCTCCATTCATGATCAACTACACTTTCTGTAATCTACAATGTATTATGGTAAAGGATGCAACTGATGCTGGACGCTGAGCAAGATAGCGTCAGGACCGGAAATCTTGCGGCTGAAAGCGCATATTTTGGAACTGGGCCTGATGAGCTACAGTTTGGCAATCTCGACCGAATTCTCACGGGCTTTTGTTTACAGCAAATTGGTCCATTTTATTTGCAGTTTGGTCGAGAAGAGATGGATAGTATTTGAAAGTTAACCTGTTGTTTGAGTTGTACCCCTTACCATATTCATATACCCTTCACAATTTACCCGATATACATGTAGAATAATCGTCAGCCATGCCAAAATTAGGTCATCTGCTTCGGGAATTCCCTTCCAGAGAGAGATGATTGGTTCTCCCATCCCCCAGTGGGGGAAATCCCCATGACGATGACCTAATTTTGGCAAGATGGCTGCGCGCAAAACTCATTTATTAGCTGAACATTTGCATTTAAACGTCTGCATGCCAAAACAACCTTTGCCAACTTCTCAGGAAAGACAAAAAACTATTTATTTTTGATGATTTTCACTTAAAAATTCAGATTCTGAGTGCAAAGTGTTGCTGAACGGAGTTGACATCAAAGTATTAGAATGGGCCAGCATGTCAAAACAACCTAAGTCTAACCTACGCCGCTGTGTTGCTATGCAGCCCTTCTTATGTCACTAATAATCAGTCCTTTCTACAACTATCATCATCAACTCCAGCTTCCGTTTGAGAAAGGCGCTGATGATAATAAGTTATCGTACATATGATGTAGTGTGTGTTAACTCCGCCATCATTACTTTCATGTGTACTGCATCCTCCAGTCCTCTGAGAGACATCACTCAATATAACATCAACCTCCTGATTAGTTTTCTTTTTTTTGCTTTTTTTCTGATGGACGTCTTCATCACTTATGTACATCTATATATCCCTTTTCCCTGAGATAAACAGCAACGAAAATCCACCATCTCCGATGTATGAATCTGTCATAGGGTTTTTTCGTGTCTTTTTCAGAACATCTTTTATGAGATACGGTCGTTTAGTTTAGATAGAGAGCTTCTGACTTTGTTGACCAAGAAACCGTTAACATCCCCGACATCAGTTCGACGTCTAAGCCCCCATTCAAGATTGCTTCGTCGTAAAACCAAGCCTTAGTATTGCTGTCCCCCGAGTCTATTATGTCAAACAAGGGATAATGGATCGCGGCGGGAATCAATTGGTGAATCAAAAATAATGAAGATTTGTTGTACAAAATAGGACTGCAGCGTAGTAAACCCTGGATAGACGGTTTTGGTCGGCTCAATGTTGTTGTAAAAAAGGGAAAGTCCTCCGCCCGCTTGTTTAGATTGCGATGCGATTTTTCGGATGCGCCCATTGTTTGGAAGCAGCGCGGCGGAGAATAAAAAAGGGTTTACATTAGGGCTTGGAGGAAATTCCTCCAAGATTAGGGTACATTACAGGCGAACGGAGCGTGAAGGCCTCCCCACAGAAACCCACACCACCAACACCACCCATTCGGCCACGCACGCTCCCCCTCCCATTGCCACGGTCTGACGTACTTGTTACTGGCCTTTAAAAAGCCGATTTCTTTTACCGGCAAAAAGTCACACTCTAAATACCGGTCCATTTTTTTTTATTGCCAAATGAGAACCGCNAAAAAAGGGAAAGTCCTCCGCCCGCTTGTTTGGATTGCGATGCGATTTTTCGGATGCGCCCATTGTTTGGAAGCAGCGCGGCGGAGAATAAAAAAGGGTTTACATTAGGGCTTGGAGGAAATTCCTCCAATATTAGGGTACATTACAGGCGAACGGAGCGTGAAGGCCTCCCCACAGAAACCCACACCACCAACACCACCCATTCGGCCACGCACGCTCCCCCTCCCATTGCCACGGTCTGACGTACTTGTTACTGGCCTTTAAAAAGCCGATTTCTTTTACCGGCAAAAAGTCACACTCTAAATACCGGTCCATTTTTTTTAAATTGCCAAATGAGAACCGCAGAACCTTCATCCCCCGCGTCCGCCCCTTTCTCCACTTAGTGACGTGTGTGTATGTCAAACAGTGCCGCATATTTAAATAAAAAAGGCGTAATTGCAGATGAAATTTCAATCATATCGAATGTTACGGAACATCAAAAGCTGGAATTGACTCCCCTATCCAATTTATACATCTATTCGATTATCCGATCTCTGGATTTTGATGGGCTATCAGACGAAATCTAATTTTTACTATTGATGTAAGCTACAGGATAAAGATGTAAGCCACACGTTAGTGCCATCGGCTTAAGAGGTGATATTTGCGGCGTGGTTTGTGAATACAGTAGGTCATTTGCATACGGAAATTCCCGGATGGCGCCAATTGTCAGCTGGCCATTACCATGTTTAACGAACAGTGTACGAATCAACAATGCTCGGGAAAGACATAAAAAAACACACGTTTCTGTGTAAACGGTAAACACCCACCGCAGTTTCGAACCTCTCCTCGTACGGTATTACCCACTCTCCGAAACTGCTTCGGTCACGGGATTCTCAGAAGACGACCAATAGGCGTCACTTGTGCGTGTACGAATTGGCGCCAAACTAGCTAGCCAATGAGTGATCCGCTGTCAAAAGCGGCAGATAGATCCAGAAGATCTAATTGCCAACATCTCGTATCTTTATCCAGAAACTTGAGAATGTCAACAGGACATGAAATCCCTCCTCCATGTGAGTTTTCTTTCACGATTTGACTCTCAATGGCCAATTCATCATTGCTGGTTTCTGTAGGACTTACGCCGTGACTGATGGCAGAAACGACTGCTCGTAATTTTCTATGGTTGAGTTGCCGTAGAAAGCCAACGACTCTCATGGATAGGAGCATCTCTAAGAGCCCGTTTACAGTCGAACGATGTGTTCAGTGTATTGGCTGATAGCCTCTTACCATCCTCTCAAGAACTTTGAGAGGAAGTCCCGCTTCGCAGTAAGTGATACAGGGCGGTATAGCTTTCCGGAGTTAATAGGGTCCCCGTCTGGCCTTCTCGAAATGGCTACGATGATTGTTCCTTCCTCTTGAGGGCGGGAGGCATGCCATTACTGTGTGCATCCTGCAGTTGCCTACTTCTTCCATCTGGGAAGAAAGAAATGGACATTATACGTGTACCGGTGTACCGTAGTATCATGAACACATCAATTCCATCCTATGCCCCTAGAGGGTTTGTGATTTCAATAAATATTTCTACATTCTATTTCTATTTCTATTTCTATTTCTATTTCTATTTCTATTTCTATTTCTATTTCATCAAAATCGTAGTTGTAATTTCACAAAGACCTGGCTTTGGCTTTGCCACTGAAATCTAGCTCCTCCAACATTATCTATCAAAAGTGTCGTGTCAGGACTTCGATTCGAAGGTGTCAGTAGTCAGCTGTATGGTCAGGAGAAGCTGGACCCCTGTATGCCCGACCTCCATGACCTTACAACTGCGATTTTGGTGCATAGCAAAGATGATGCCTTTATATCGTGTTTTCAGTCTCAAAACGCTTCACATTTATACTGGTTGACCCCAGTCTCTCGAGAAACCTCTCTGGGGAACACAAGGAGCAGCTCATTCAGCGCTTCACTTGATCCTTTCAGGCTGGTTGATGGCAAGATAGTGCTGAACTGAATAATTTTTCGTATCTACTCAGCTAGGTGTCACCGGTTGAAAGCAAGAGACCACAGACGTAGTATCACCGTATCATAAACGTCCGTCATCATTAGGGATATTTTTACACCTTGTCAGCGAAGAAGGTTGCGTCTTGTTAGCAAGATCAAGTGGTGAATTATGCAATTCCCGAACTAGTAGTGCACCAAACTAAAGGGTATTACTGGGTATCGCCGAACAGAATTACGAGCCAGGTAACCATCAAGGTGACTGCTTTCCGATTTCGTTTTATTTATTAACACTGCTGTGATATTTCCCTTCAGAATTCATATCCCAACCGCGCGTCTTTCAGAGTCGCCGCAAGCAACCACAACAGATAGGAGTCAAATTATTAAACATTAATGAAAAATCGAGTCGAGTGGGTTTTGATGCAAAATAATTAGGATCAATTACGGCGAAGAAATTTGTTGAAAAGACGTCGAGAAAAAAGGTGTATTGTATTTAACAAAGACTCTTATTGAATATGAATCCCATTTCTTATTTTCGTGTCGGTTCGTAAAGAAGATGAGAGAGATTAAATATAATTAATCCCGCCTACTGGAATTATTTGCTATTCACGCTGCGGCTTATGAGGAGAAATACATCGTCAATTTCGTCGGTGAATCTTGGCAGGTACATGCACAGTTGTAGTGGTTTAATGGAAAGATTTCATTTGTGGTTGTGGAGATAATTGACATTCTGAGAGTGTGGCCTCGTTTGGTGCTCGTCCTGGTGGCGATCAGCATGCCCTATTAGATTATGATGGAATACTCTATCGGGTGGGCCAAAAACGAGTGTACTCTTTTCTTGCCACTGTAACTTTATGTCAACCTCGTTCGTCTCCTCTGTCGGAGACTCAATAAACCCAGCATAAAAGCCCTGAGGACGAGGTCCAGTATTTAACCCTACCGGTGCAATTGGGAACCAATCTATATTTTAATTCATCCCGAATCCCAACCTATCAACGAGGAGAAATTTTGCACACCGTCTTGGGCAATCAAGTCTGACACTTCATTATTTCTCGAATAGAAAATTTGATATACGAGACTCTACCGAGTTGCCTACTTAACTTGTCACACGAAACGACGGCAGTTGTGCACAATGGAGGATAATCTTTGGTGTGCCATGATTCGACAGGAAAATCGGGCTGTTGGAGAAAACTCTTTTTGCGACTGCCAGCGGTCGGCAATTGAACACGCCTTATGCACTAATGATTTTCATTGGTGATTGACATCGCAGCCGCAATTTACTTCATCAAGTCGTTAAAAGAAAACAAGATGATAAACACTGGAGATTTCATGTATTTTTATGTATTTTTTTTCTTTTTTTTTGTTTTCGCTTTTGGCTGCTTCTGTTCAATCACGGCGTCTGCTGAGACATACCATGTTGACAGACTATGTTGCCGTAATGCCACATTTGAATCTTGTGCATGTTATATGTATACATGTACGGACGTGCGTCTTCTGATGCAGAATGGCCCAGGGCGGGCGTTCCCCGTACGACTTCCGTTACCCTGCTCATCCTTGGTGTGGCTAAAGGAGGCACCGTCAATTGTAATCGGGATATATTATGTCAGATATCTCAATCTCTTCGGACAGTGTAGGGATACAAACGATATCATGTTCTCCGGTGGGACGGGAGCTGATGATAATAAGGAGATGATGATACCCTTTACCATTTTAACTCTTTTCCCCACACATGTAGCAAAATGAAAAAAGAGGGCGCAGTCCCCGGAGGTGATACCAAACCAAAACAAGATGGCAAGTGTCGCGTCCCGCACCGGAAACGGGGTAGGCATTGCAAAATATCGAGAATAAGAGATAAAGTATTGAAAATAAATTACCCCAAAGATGATAAATGCTACTTCAACATTCTGTGAACTCTGTTTTGATTTGAAATTGAATTTAACGCTTACGACCATACTGAGCTCATAAAGTACACCCTGAATGAAATGATCAAACACTGTTTGACAGATGACAACTTAGAAGTCAAATTGGAACACGATTTATTGGCATGCGGCCCGAGCTCGATCGAATCCCGACAAAGACGCGGTGATAAGCACACCAGTCAATTGGGGATGTATAGGTTTTATACGGAGTGTGAAGTATTTATAAATGGACAGAATCCCTATAACCAATTAACAAATAAGATCTTTTGGGTTCAGCGACGAATCCCTCTGCGGTTGTTGGTTTATGGTACGGCCAATACCGAGTTCTATGCTGTCCGTCAATGGCCAACGGGACCATCAGTCCACGGCTTCGTGGAGATATTGCCTATTTTATGGCAAAGCAGAGCGGAATCTGTTCAAGACTGGGACATACTACATGTATTCAAGAAGTAGTGGAATTCATTCAAAACTGTAGTACTATTCAAGAAGTAGTGGAACTCATTCATGAAGAACTTTAAATGCGATCATTTTTTTCAATTGTTCAACCTTGAACAGAAGATTGATGTGAATGGTAGGAAAACTTTCGTTCAAGGTTGAAAAAATGTATTCAAGATTTGATTTCCATTCAATATTCTACATGTATTTAAAAAGTCTTCATTTACTTTTTAAATGAATTCCACTAGGCTTTCTTCTTGAACAGTATTTCTCAGTCTTGAATAAATGCTGTTTGGCTTGCCGTACTCCTTGCTATGTATGACCCCAAGAACTGGGAAATATTATTGCCTCAACATGCCTGGGATTGTTGAATTTGAATTTGAATTTCAAGCTTACGACCATATCGGACAGATGATAAATGCACACAGGTAGTCTTGCTCAAAGAATTTAGGTTTACAGCGTTTTATCATTGACGGGCATTGTGTACCTAGTTAGGTTTGTGACAGAAGTGTAATTACAGATGATATACTATTTCCATGTATAAGGGGATCTCGCCGCAATATCGGTAAAGGGCAGAGGTAAAAGAACTGATAGGCTCCAATCCCTGGGATCAATTTGGTTTTACATGATTTACAGCCAATCTGTCCGCCAATGATTCATTTTCGTGACTGCTGACTTGAAAGAAAGTTTTCCAGCTGATATTTAAGGCACAAAACTTCGATATTCCCACCTTCCAGACATTGTATTGCCGAGAGCTGCGTGCTCCATGCCAAAGCAATGCCCGTTTATTCCCGATTTCTACGGACCTACGTATACGTAGAAACGAAAGCAGTAGAAAACGAAGTAGATTCAGAGTGCAGTGTCACAAAGCGCTATAGTACATGTACGCTTCTGGCACCCCAGTTTTTAGAATGCAGGCAAGGCTGCAGATGCAATGTCACAACCGCCGATCATATACAAAAAAATAATGCCATTTCCTTCCTTTTTTATTTCAGTCACTGTTTTTTCACTATTCGTGATTATTAGAATCGGCATTCTCACTACCATACTTTCTCTCTTAATCGTTGCAGGTTTCGTCGTTGTTGCAAACGTCTACATCCCAGCTGATCAAGAGAAGGAAAAATGGGATTCACATATATCAGATATTGCACCCTCACCGAATCTTCAACTTGACGCCGTCACAACCTCAATGTATACGTCGTCCACGCAAGGGATATCTTTGACGTCGGAGAAAAAATCTACGCAGATACGTTCAACACATGCAACGATAGATGGAAATTTACCTTCCAAATATCCTTCCTTGTCATCCTTGGCGTCATCTTTAACGCCACCATCAACATTTTCACCTACATCATCGTCAACATCATTCCAGTCGTATATACAGGCAACCCCTGTAATGCATGAAGCAAAGACTGAAACAAACCATCCCGTATCATCCCGATTACCATCGTTATCATCAAAATTGTCATCATTATCGTCATCTAAGCCATCTTTATCGCAGTCTGTTTCATTAATGTCATCATCAACGTCATCTTCATTATCATCGTCAAGACATTATTCCATCAGAGAAATTTCATCTTCATCACGGTCATCAGTATATTCGAGACCGTTTTCATCTATCGCATCATTGTCACTGTCACCATCGTCATCACCATTATCGTCGTCATCATCGTCATCATCATCGTCATCATTAGATGTAGCAGCAAAACCAGAGGCAACTGTGTCAGAATCATCAGCTTCAGCATCGTCAACAATTGTATCCGAAAATGAAGGGCCTCCCTCTGTTGTGCCCAATTATAAACAAAAAGTAATTGCTAAAGAAGAAAGTACTAAAAACATGCAAGAAAAAGATAGAATTAGTGGCAATATCAACAGGGGTCAAACCAAGGTCCCTCTTCATGTTCGGACTACCCGGCAGGCTGAACCAAACGGTCGGCCACCGTCGAAAGAGGGAGTCAGTGGCAGCAAACAGCATCTGACGACCAGAAAGAGTTCCGTGACGTCAGCACATGTGAAGCGTTCAACACCATCCTCGGCTCCAAAGCAGCATTTTCAGGGAGTACAAAATGGAGACTGGAATAAAAATGCCTCAGAACCCAATACTACGAATGTAGCACCCGGTGTTACAATGCAGGAAAAGACTCACTATCATAAAATTCCTCCAAGCACGTATTCTCAAACAACCCATGATTCAGCAGAAAATCGCATCGCTCGTAAAACAACGCGAGAGACGACGTGGACGACGAGAAAACCGCCAAAGAATGCAACAACGCGGACCTACACAAGTTCGTCACTTCCGACGGGTATACCTCTTAGTCCTAGTGCAGAGGGTCTCAACGTGGAACTCACTTCGCAGCCGAGGTTTGTGGAGGGGACAGGAATTCCGAGGCGAAGGAAGCGGCGTAGACGTTCGAATGAATATCGGATAAAGAGATATCTATTCAAGGGCGGATTTTATGACAAAACGTCTCGGCCAGTCATAGAGGATGATACGGTTGTGAGAGTCCTCATAGCGATGTCTTTGTACCATATCTTAGACACGGTAAGTTCACTTCCATTTTTCAACCCCCGGAATATTTAGCATCGGATGAGAAGTAGTGTGTGGTGCTTTCCGCTGCAGTGGAGTCGTATCTGAGAAAGACGTTGGGCGGCGCTGTAATCGTAAAGATAATCTGCAGTCGCTATTGATATAAACGTTGCAAAATTGGAAGAAACTATCTCTAAATATTGCATAATCGCTGCATATTGTCGCTGCATACAGGTGTCTGACCTGGTAGTATGTCGCCGCAGTTCAGAAGGGTTAACGCGAGATATTAATTACTGACGATACTGACTACTTATTATTATCAAGTCTGCTACGTTGGTGACCCTTGCGGCATATGGCAATCAACCGGGTCAGATACAATCACAGATTGATATGAGCTCAGAAGTTGACACGTTTCCTGGGGGAGAATATTATGGTAGTCAGTCAGGCGTGAACGAGATTGATGAGAGATCGTTTGGGTTGTTATAAAATGTGATTAGATCAGTCATGTGGGTTGGAGAGGATATCGCAATCTGTACCGTGTCAGAACAAAGGACGTCAGGTGCAAAAACTACAGCACAAGAAAAAGTTGCGGTACCACTGCAGCCACGCCCGTATTCTGTTTGTGGCGGCATGGTATAGAATGAGTGATCCTCTACCCTCGGAACGCTCTTCTATTAGGACAGGCCTCGGCCGCCGTACATTGTCGGAATCCTGACATGTGACGGACGATGCCGGAAATAGGCGAAGTAGCACGAATGCCTTCCTGCCGATGATTTCGGGAGGCCCGAAAGAATGTCTGCCTCCCCTGTGTAGTGTGACCGACTTGTGTTGTAACAGAAATACACCAAAATCGCAGCTGTATTGGTCACCGAGATCTGGCATTGCAGGGATCCAGCTTCTCCTGTTGACGATGGTCAACATTGCTGACCACAGAGCACGCTGTTGATATCGTCGAATCGAACTCCTGAAAGTGACCCTTTTGATCTGATAATGTTGAAAGAGCGAGATCCCAGTGGCAAAGGTAGATCTCTGGAACCTTACAACGGCGATTTTCGTGTAATTACTAAGCTCGTTGGCCCCATGTGACCCATTCTCGACTCAACCTCACTGCTCTCACTAATATTTGGTACAGTGGAACCTCTCTATTAAGGACACCTTTGGGACTGACAAATGCTGTCCTTAATTGAGAGGTGTCCTGATTATAGAGGTTGAAATGAATAGAAATGGCCAGTTTGGGACTGAAAATCGCTGTCCTGATTAGAGAGGTGTCCTCCTGGCAGAGGTGTCCGTTAAGGGAGGTTCCACTGTATATTCAAATCTGCCGGCTTTAGAATCACAAGGGGCTTGTTACGGTGATGAGGGAGTGACGCGGTGCGTTTATATAGTCTCAGATATATTAGAAAGTGAGTGAGGTTAATGAGGTCTATGATGTCGTTCGACCCGTGTACTACATTTTCCCTATGGGCGGTCATAACCGCAAATAAAGATGTCACAAAATAAAGACTGTATTAGTCATGATCTCTAATCGATGTGGTATGATCTCAAGTCGTAGCTAAGAAAGACGTTGGGCAGCGCTGCAGTGGTAAAGATGATCTGGAGTCATAGATGATATGTGGAAGTTACGAAATTCTTAACTACGATTAGAGATCGTCGACTGCAGCGCCACCCAACGTCTTTCTTAACTCAACTCGAGATCACATCACAACGACGAGAGAACATGACTAACAAAGTTTTTATTCTATAACGTCTTTTAAATATTTGCGGTTGTAACCACCCATATTTCTCTCTGGGATACAAAATGTAAAACGCATATGGATCATTCGATCATATGGCACTGTCACAATAAGATGGGCAAAATCGATTGGATAAGATCCCCACTTGGAACAGANTCTGCTACGTTGGTGACCCTTGCGGCATATGGCAATCAACCGGGTCAGATACAATCACAGATTGATATGAGCTCAGAAGTTGACACGTTTCCTGGGGGAGAATATTATGGTAGTCAGTCAGGCGTGAACGAGATTGATGAGAGATCGTTTGGGTTGTTATAAAATGTGATTAGATCAGTCATGTGGGTTGGAGAGGATATCGCAATCTGTACCGTGTCAGAACAAAGGACGTCAGGTGCAAAAACTACAGCACAAGAAAAAGTTGCGGCACCACTGCAGCCACGCCCGTATTCTGTTTGTGGCGGCATGGTATAGACTGAGTGATCCTCTACCCTCGGAACGCTCCTCTATTAGGACAGGTCTCGGCCGCCGTACATTGTCGGAATCCTGACATGTGACGGACGATGCCGGAAATAGGCGAAGTAGCACGAATGCCTTCCTGCCGATGATTTCGGGAGGCCCGAAAGAATGTCTGCCTCCCCTGTGTAGTGTGACCGACTTGTGTTTAACAGAAATACACCAAAATCGCAGTTGTATTGGTCACCGAGATCTGGCATTGCAGGGATCCAGCTTCTCCTGTTGACGATGGTCGACATTGCTGACCACAGAGCACGCTGTTGATATCGTCGAATCGAACTCCTGAAAGTGACCCTTTTGATCTGATAATGTTGAAAGAGCGAGATCCCAGTGGCAAAGGTAGATCTCTGGAACCTTACAACGGCGATTTTCGTGTAATTACTATGAAGCTCGTTGGCCCCATGTGACCCATTCTCGACTCAACCTCACTGCTCTCGCTAATATTTGGTATATTCAAATCTGCCGGCTTTAGAATCACAAGGGGCTTGTTACGGTGATGAGGGAGTGACGCGGTGCGTTTAAATAGTCTCAGATATATTGGAAGGTGAGTGAGGTTAATGACTTCTATGATGTCGTTCGACCCGTGTACTACATTTTCCCTATGGGCGGTTATAACCGCAAATAAAGATGTCACAAAATAAAGACTGTATTAGTCATGATCTCTAATCGTTGTGGTATGATCTCAAGTCGTAGCTAAGAAAGACGTTGGGCAGCGCTGCAGTGGTAAAGATGATCTGGAGTCATAGATGATATGTGGAAGTTACGAAATTCTTAACTACGATTAGAGATCGTCCCGTCGACTGCAGCGCCACCCAACGTCTTTCTTAACTCAACTCGAGATCACATCACAACGACGAGAGAACACGACTAACAAAGTTTTTATTCTATAACGTCTTTTAAATATTTGCGGTTGTAACCACCCATATTTCTCTCTGGAATACAAAATGTAAAACGCATATGGATCATTCGATCATATGGCACTGTCACAATAAGATGGGCAAAATCGATTGGATAAGATCCCCACTTGGAACAGAATCTACTTGATACAGTAATGACGAGGAACGCATAATCTTTAAGAAGACAGTGACGGATGACAGGCCCAGATGTTCCGTCCTCGCTGGATCTTGTCAGAGCCAAACGATCAATCAGTAACAACAGATCCGATTTAGTCGACATTTTTTTGCTGAGGACGAAGGCGATACTAAACCTAACTGTGCCTCAACCCTTTCATTGCCGGTGTAACGTTTTTGAAGGTTCCCCATCTGTGAGTGTTCCCCTTCTATTCGTCTGATGGGAAAAGCTGCGACTTGACAGAAACACAGAGAAACATGTCGATCTATCTGCCAGCGTTTCCCAAACAATAAGGAATAGAGACACTGGAAGATATTACACAGTTGTACCGACTTCCAGCCCTGAAGAAAGCAGTATTGTCGAAAGCTCTGAATTGCACGCCAATACGCTAAAATGTTTCTACAATCAACGTGTTGCTTTTGTGTACGTCATTCCCGTATTGGAAACAATAACGAGACGAGATTGTGCAAAACTTGTGAATTTTGCCTCTCCTTTTTTGTCAAGAAAGGATAAGTTGTTGTGTCCAGAACTCTTGAAGACACCATTTTATGAAAACTTTGGTATTTCCTCTTCCTTAACTTGGTAGTGTCTTTACCATATCAGCCGCCATAGCGAATTGCAACCTGCTTTTAATCTTTAATTAGCTCATCACATCTGGCCTTTACCACAAAACTGTGACTCGCATCATGCTGGCCATAAAACAAAATAAAATGCACACTGATGCCCAAAAATGTCTGTATAGTCGACATATTGTTTTGCGTACGTCATTGCGTATTGGAAACGATAAGGAGAAGGGCGTGTGCAAAAATTGTGAATTTCGCCTCTCCTTTTTTGTCAAGAAAGGGTAAGTTGTTGGGTCCAGAACCCTTGAAGACACCATTTTATGACAACTTTGGTATTACCTCTTCCTAAAAATGGTAGTGTCATTACCATATCAGCCGTCATTGTGACTTACAACCTGCTTTTAGTCGGTAACTAGCTCATTACATCTAGCCCAAAATGTCTGTATAGTCGACCTATTGTTTTTTGCGTACGTCATTGCGTATTGGAAACGGTAAGGAGAAGGGCCTGTGCAAAAATTGCGAATTTCGCCTCTCCTTTTTTGTCAAGAAATGGTAAGTTGTTGGGTCGAGAACCCTTGAAGACACCATTTTATGACAACTTTGGTATTGCCTCTTCCTAAAAATGGTAGT
Organism: Notospermus geniculatus; assembly: GCA_002633025.1. Taxonomy (NCBI): domain Eukaryota; kingdom Metazoa; phylum Nemertea; class Pilidiophora; order Heteronemertea; family Lineidae; genus Notospermus; species Notospermus geniculatus. Next base: position 171,830 of record NMRB01000329.1, on the reverse strand, counting down.
GTCTTTACCATATCAGCCGCCATAGTGAATTGCAACCTGCTTTTAATCTGTAAATAACCTTATCACCCCTGGCCTTTTCCAAACGACTAATTCTTACGGACATTATCCTCACCATAAACAAAATAAAATGTATGCATACACCAATTCCCCAAAATGTTTCTGCAGTCGACCCGTATTAGAAACGATAAAGAGAAGGGCCTGTGCAAATATTGTGAATTTTGCCCTGCCTTTTTGTCAAAAAAGGATAAGTTGTTGGGTCCAGAACCCTTGAAGACATCAAATGCTTGCACTTTGTCAAAGAAACACGTCCCCTTTAAAGGCGGCTACAGTTGAACTCATTGTTTCAGAAGTGACAGACATCGACATCTTGCCCTGACAAGCGTTCCAATCACGCCTATCCTCGCCCTAATCCTAGTCGAAGGGCGAAGTGACCGTAGGCCTTGACATGTCAAGACAGTTCAGAACTGACAGACATCGGCGATGTCACCCGCTCGACAGCAGTCCCTCCATCGCAAATAAAGTGATTGACTTGATTATATCAGAAACACCGGATAATACGGACGACACACTCCCTGGCTACGGTGCAAACAATTATGTCTCATCAGCCACCACAAGCACACCCCAGTAGCGTCAATCTAATTGGATTCTGGTATCTATTTTCAGAATGAGAAGTACCAAACGTTGTCTGCGTTGATTTCATTACGATTGGTAAGTAACTACGGCTAGTATATTTTGGCTGGGTTATTATCCACTCCGAGGCGATTTTGGCAATTTATCATCAGACGGAAATACGCATTAGGTGCCAGTCTTTAAGGCGGTTGTTGGGATTGCATTAGCGTTGTTGTAGTCCGATGTTGTTGTAATCATTGTCGGTAAACATGTTGGGAATGAATTAAGTGTACGTGTAGCCATATCCCGTGTTTTGGAGAATCCTTCGATGGTTTAACAACAGGCCAACATTCCGTGCTAATTATCTTAATGCCATGAAAACAACCCGTTCGCTGGAAACCGCGGCGGGAAACCGGTGTAGAGGTAAACGGGCCCTATTTCCACTACAGCGGTTTCCGACGCCGTTAGCGGCACGCCATCAGGAGCAGTCAGCCGTGCGTGTTGCCAAAAAAATGGCAGCAAAGTTCTAGCGGACCAATACACAGGAAAATCCATGTGATTGGTGCTCGATCAAGAATGAACGGGTCCGCTATATGCATTGAATTGGGCCGTAGTGGCACCTGTTGGCCAACTCACTGACAGCTCCTATTAAAACTAAACCATGAGCTTCAGTTCATTTTAAATAGGAGATAGAGAATGTAATCTGACCAACCAGCACTCAGCTGATCTGGCATCCACCAATAAGATCAATAAAGAAAATCCCCCTCGTTGATTCAATAGAGAGTGGGGTTTTTTTTCAATTTCGTCGTATAAAACTCCACGACGGAGTCAAAAATGATTATAAAGAAATCCCATCAAGTGAATGACCTACCCTTAGAAATGCAGCAAATGTTACGATCGATTACCCAACAGAAANGGATTCTGGTATCTATTTTCAGAATGAGAAGTACCAAACGTTGTCTGCGTTGATTTCATTACGATTGGTAAGTAACTACGGCTAGTATATTTTGGCTGGGTTATTATCCACTCCGAGGCGATTTTGGCAATTTATCATCAGACGGAAATACGCATTAGGTGCCAGTCTTTAAGGCGGTTGTTGGGATTGCATTAGCGTTGTTGTAGTCCGATGTTGTTGTAATCATTGTCGGCAAACACGTTGGGAATGAATTAAGTGTACGTGTAGCCATATCCCGTGTTTTGGAGAATCCTTCGATGGTTTAACAACAGGCCAACATTCCGTGCTAATTATCTTAATGCCATGAAAACAACCCGTTCGCTGGAAACCGCGGCGGAAAACCGGTGTAGAGGTAAACGGGCCCTATTTCCACTACAGCGGTTTCCGACGTCACGCCATCAGGAGCAGTCAGCCGTGCGTGTTGCCAAAAAAATGGCAGCAAAGTTCTAGCAGACCAATACACAGGAAAATCCATGTGATTGGTGCTCGATCAAGAATGAACGGGTCCGCTATATGCATTGAATTGGGCCGTAGTGACACCTGTTGGCCAACTCACTGACAGCTCCTATTAAAACTAAACCATGAGCTTCAGTTCATTTTAAATAGGAGAGAATGTAATCTGACCAACCAGCACTCAGCTGATCTGGCATCCACCAATAAGATCAATAAAGGAAATCCCCCTCGTTGATTCAATTCAGAGAGTGTGGGTTTTTTCCAATTTCGTCGTATAAAACTCCACGACGGAGTCAAAAATGATTATAAAGAAATCCCATCAAGTGAATGACCTACCCTTAGAAATGCAGCGAATGTTACGATCGATTACCCAACAGAAAATATCATTCCTCACACCCAAAGCAACAAATCTTTGAAATTTGTGCCCAAATCAGTGAGTAGCTTCTCTAATAACTGTCTATACACACAATGACGATGCCGATAACACGCACCGGGGTTGTCGAGCAGAAAATATCTTACAAAGTGATATTGCCAATTTAGAGGAGAATTCTACCAATAAACAGATATTTCAGCAGAAATTTTGAATGATGCTATCAAGCGCGAAGAGCACTCTTCCGAAATAAATTGAGTATTGGTTGTTGCACTTTCGTGGTATTTCTACTGCCGTTCGTCCGTTATCTGCTTAATTTGTGGCGAGCCCATTTACCCTTTTTCTCGAGCTCTTTATAAGTTGTTTAAGGCAGCAGTCCTGTCATGCCAAAGTTCCATAGACTAATGGCGTATTTGACGCTCAGCTCGAGATTCAATACTTTAAAAATGAGATATTTCGCGACTGATTATCAGCTTTTCTCGCTATAATCGATTGACAGTCTGAATCTCCATAGATTTTAATTGTCGTATTTAGCATACGATCTTGACAACTACGGTAATAGCATAGTAAATGAGTACCAGTTCTGATTTTGTGGATGTCTCCGTGGCGAACGGATGATGACATATTCTTAAGTCACTTCTGTGGTTTCATCCTTATGAATGTTGCTGATGCTGGACATGGCTTCCTTTTCATTGCATATCTTAATCTGATTTGATTTGGGGCTGATGAACCCGAGCCAAAATAGGAGTCGTATACGGGAACGTACGGCAAAGTCAATACCCTAACTATGACTGGGGCCGATTCCCGTCTTTGCCGCTATTCCCGCGGGAGTGACCGCAGTTTGTGAGCGGTGTCGAAGAGAGCGAGCGCTAACTTCTCAGTCTGATATTCTTGGGATGTTACGGGTAATAACCGCAAAATAGCAGGATAAATATTGAACCTAAAGCTATGGACTCACTTCATAGGATTCAGTTATTTTCACACCCTAACACATGCTGTACATCAACCCAGTTGGGTTGAACATCGTCAGCTGTTTTGCCAGCGGCGTCATTTTACGTAAATGGTGGTTCTAAAATGTCATGTTGAGAGAAAACCGAGATGATTCACCATAAAATGTGATTTTAGCTTGGGGCTTCGTATATACATGGCTAAACTTTCACTTGGGGAAGGTTATATTAATCGGAGGAAAGAAACGAAATGGAACGAAACGAAATCTGCGGTCAAAGGAATAGCCATCCAATTGGTTTGTATCGGTTTGGCAAGAAAATAACTTCGGCATTTCTCCATGGTTGTTTAAAGTCAGTCTTGGAAGAGTTCGCAAATGAAGAAGGGACGGAGCGTTTTATACCATGGCACTGTTCATTTTGTCTATTGATCAATATTTTCTCTTGTTTCCAGCGTTGGAATGATGAGTATTTGCGGTGGGACCCAGCCCGATTCGGTGGGGTGAGCACCATTTGGATCCCAGTCACCAAGATTTGGATTCCTGATGTCGTAATAAGTAACTAGTGAGTATATCCCCACCAGTTGTGAGTGAGTATTGGATGTTTTCTTGGCCAGAAAATCATTAAGCAAGATCCAACTCTAAGGAAAAACAAGTTAACACTGTCACGTCTCGGAATAAGTACCTGTTCGGCCAGTTTTGTCAACTCCCAATGCTCAATCAGTGACTTGGCCAGTTCTGGAACTTGTTTTATAGATGAGCCATACCCTCATGCACTGCTTTGCCTTTCAGTGCCGATGATAGCTTTCACGATCTGATGAACACAAATGCAATAGTCCGAAGCACCGGTGACATACTCTGGATGTTCCCTGCTGTCACTAAGACGTACTGTACCTTAGACGTAAGGTACTTCCCCTTCGACAGCCAGAGTTGTGGCCTAGTTTTCATCTCGTGGACGTACTCAGGTTTTGAGGTGGATTTAGCACAGGACATGAACTCCACAAACACAATATACTATACTCCAAAAAACCAGGAATGGTAAGTACCTGAAGAAGTTGCAGAAGGACCTCAAAATACGCATCCGTCAAAAAGTTCGATCCGGGACGACTAGTTCTCACTGAATTTGATGTAAATTGATTTCAAAATGGCGGTTCTGGTGGCCATATTGAAAATCGGAACGTCACCAGTTCAGAAAGGTGCCTTCTTCAAATAACGTCCGACATTCATACTCCACGCTAAGGCCATTTACGCTCCCTATCGCTCCCTCCAACATAAAGGTAAGTCGACAGAGGATATCGCGCTCCGGAGCACATGTACTGTAAAAGGATGGCTAAAACCGGAATTTCGTCGCTGTAAAAACGGTCCTTGACATCCGTCTTCTTGCCCGTTTTGCCGGAGACATCTCTTAAACACATTGCATTACAGGGAAGCGATGACACTTCACATGCTAAGGGCATTTTAACACACCGATACGAAGTGAGATTGCAGAATCGTCAATATTGAACTCTCTTGAGAAAATGGAAGCTTTCGGCAAAAATGGTTAGGTGCCAATATCTTGGCTCAATACCATTCTGTCCCGGGGCGGAGTGACTGCGAGTACTGTGTGGGTTCAGAACCTTCGTAGCTGACTGATTTTCTTGCTTACTGCTCACATAACCACCCCTCCAGGTTCCTACAGTACACAGTAGGTCCTATGTTTGAGAATTTGTTGGGCCAACTTGGCCAATTTGCACAGTCACACTGGACCTTCGCTCGGGCGTGGAACACACGGATCGCGCGCCCCCTTTTGAAAAAAGGTACATGTATCTGGAATCAGAAATCTTGCGGAATTTCAGTCCAACCACAAAGCTCAGTTTTGTACCCAAGGTGCTTGACAAGGTTTTTGTCATTCAACCATATCTGTGCGGCAGAACACCAGCGCGAACGGGTTGGTGAGACACTGTTGACTCGTGGAGTACCCCAGGGGCCTCTTCTCGGTCCCATTCTTTTCACGCTGTACACCAAGCCGCTTGCTTAGGCCATTCTTTCTATGACAAACAAACTTTAACTTGGCCGTTTATTTCAATGTACAATGCAATATGCATGATGTAGAATACCGTTTTACCAAATGAATTCATTTCAGGGACGTGTCAAAAATAAGCGTGGAGACTCACAACAAAACATACATCTGCTGCGCGGAGCCCTACCCTGACGTAACATTCACAATCCACATGCAACGTCGAAGCCTCTTCTACATCCTCAACATGATATTTCCATGCCTGCTGATATATTTCGTCTCATTCCTTGGATTTTTCTTGCCCATAGAGAGCGGCGAGAAGGTGAACCTAGAGATTACTATACTACTAGCGCTGGTGGTGTTCCTGCTGATAGCCGGCGAGACTTTACCCCCGACGCCGGATGCAATACCAATTTTAGGTACGTTTTGTCGGTGGGGTGGTGGAGGCGAATCGGCAATCTGCAGGAATATCGCACGCACTTGTATGTATAGTCAAGCGCTCTACCTTACCAATAAGGGGCGTGTGAGGGAGAAGAACGCCGCAAGTGTCAGCGGTGTTTTCCTGAGTTGTATATGAGGACCCTCATTGCACCCCTCCTGGATGGACCCCATTACAACTGCAGTTGTAAAATCACGGTACATTTCCTAATTACGACGAGTGCGTGTGATGTTCCTGTCAGGATCCGCCGAGGAGATAATAGCTCTATCAGCGTTCCTTGTTTTGCTCTCAGTGTAGCTGTACAAGGCCTTTCAGAAAAAACTGACCTTGAACAAGGCATCCCAAGAATATCAGAGGTCTGCTCGCTTCCTCCTTCACCGTACAAGTTCCTACACGGTGAGGGAAGGAGCGAGCATACCTCAAGATATAACAAGGGTGAATGATAGAACGCCGCCTTTCTGATGAAACACCACCTAAAATCCTAAAAAAAATTCCAAAGGCCTAATGCTCGCTTAGTCATTTATTTTTTATGTATTTCGTAATTGTGGCTCAGTNGGGAAGGGGCCGGGCGGGGAGGAGACTGTCTTCAGAGATCAGAGGAAGGACAAAGTGGTCGAGCTGGATACGGATCCATCGTACCAGCCCGAAGCAAACAAAAAAGAAAAACTGAGGGAGATAGGCCTATTTAACTTCATCACTTCAGGATAAAACAGTCTTCAAAAACCGCCGTAAGTTAATTTTTTTGAAACTATCTAACATTTCAGGCCTGGATACAAATATGGACTACATGATGGTACTACTTGATTTTGCAGTGATTGAGTGGTTTTCTTGGAATCGTGTGCAAATTGAGTGTGGAAGACGATAGAAATAATCTCCTACCTAGCCTACCCAGTGCAAGCACAGGGACTTGAGGCATGCATGATTGATGGCAGGGGTGGTGGGTGTTTCCGAGGTCCAAAAGCACCCCACGGACAGTGTCCTGACCCCTGGCGTAAAATACCCCAGAAATATGTATATATAGTTGTTATATATACATATTTCTGGGGTATTTTACCCCAGGGGTCAGGACACTGTCCGTGGGGTGCTTGGACCTCGGAAACACCCACCACCCCTGCCATGCATGCCTCAAGTCCCTGTGATATCAAGATGGTCCCTACATTGATAATGTAGGGACAATAATAAGATGCTTTGAGATGCTTTATGGAAACAAATTATATGGTACCGGTAACATGATCAGAAGTACTAGTAGACGCAGGGTATCTCGATAGGAATTTGATGAATACGGCTACATCTCTTTCGACTCTGCCAACTCATTTCAGTTATTATTAAGGAAGAGTAGGGGGCCTACTCTGTCATATGTATATAGATTACACCAAACTTTATACTGTACGTGAATGACAGCATTCAGATCTTTAATTTGGTGCCCCGTTTATGTCAGATACACAAAATTCTGTTTATTTTTCAGGCATGTTGTACGGTGCGACCATGTTGATGGTTTCAGTTGCCCTTGTCATGGCCGTTGTAGTGACCAATCTCTATCTCCGTCGCCACACCGGACAACGCGTCCCATACTGGCTCAGACGCTTCCTTCAAGCAGCCTGCCCCCGCGGCAAACGGCCGAAGGTTCGGAGGGAAACACACGAAGTGATTACTTTGAGAATGAATCACGAAAACCACAGGGATGCAGAGACTAAATTTGACTGTGATGGAGAAATGTTAAGCATGCATAGTGATATTGAATGTTTAGAGCACAACCGCCGGGGCAGTCATTACATAAAAGCTGTACAGGCCCCGGAACACACCGAACAAGAACAGTTATACGCCGAGGAGTGGGCCATGTTGGCCAAATGTGTCGATAGAATATTCTTCTGGCTGTTCTTTACCCTAAGTGCAATATTCCTTTTAGGTTTGTTTTCAAAGGTTCCTCCTGACTCCCTGAGTAGTTTAGACTCGCGGAGTCTTATATGATTGTTACACGATTTTATATATTTTTTGTCATGATAGGAGATGCAACTCATTGCGACGCGAACATCTCGATTCGTTTCCACTAAAGCTAGGAATCATATAAAAACTGGAACAAAATCCTGTTCCATTTCTTAACTCTAGGAATCCACCATCAATTTTCAAGCTGATTTTGCGTTGCGACTTGCTTTGCAACTGGGCACTCGATCGCGGTAGTGGACTCGCTAGACGTGATTTCCGCCAATGGCGAAGATGTGGTCAATTTCAAAAAAGTACAAAGTTCTTAGTCTCCTAGCTTACAAGTGTTTTCACCAACTCTTCTCCTAGCTTACAAGTGTTTTCACCAACTTGCTCCCTCATATCTCTCAGAACTACTACTCCACTATTCATACTACTTCACGAACTCTGCGCTCGTCATCGGCTCTCTGCCTGTCGATTCTTAAGGCCAATGCCATGTCAGTCGGTGGCAGAGCCTTTTCAGTTGGAGTTCCTCAGTTGTGGAACCAACTCCCTCCATCTGTGAGGAACTGTACCTCTCTCAATTCCTTCAAGGGTCAGTTGAAGCATTTTCTGTTCTGTGAGGTCTTTCAAGCGCTTTGAGCGCCAGTATGGCAGGATACTCAGTGCGCTATAAGACGCATGTTATTATTATTATATGAAATGGTCCAGGGACCATGTGCTCACCTGGGTGTAAATGTACCGGAATCATGACCTGGCCTCAGTCATATTTGCAAAACATGCCACCTTAAGAGACTGACTAACAGATGCCACACAATTAACCTAATGACCTATATGCTAAGCCTCCTATTGGAGCCAGGCAATATGCTAAGCCTCCTACTGGAGGCGGGCATATAAAAACTTGAAAATCAGGGGAGGGGGATTTTTCCCTTTCTCTGCCCTCTAACAGCAAGGATAGGGGAGACCGGGGCTGGTTGTAACACTTTTTCTTTTGAGGTCGATTACTTCCTAATAACAGGAGGTATTTATAACCTGCTTGGTCTTTTGAATAGTTGATATCAATGGTCACTTGTGCACTAAACAAAGTTTAGCCATCTCTATCCATGTCTCTGCCCCGTCAAAATATTTCGGGGTTGGTTGTAACACATCTCATAAAGTGAGCATGGCAAATTTCCCTTTACTTCTTCATGTGTTTTTCAAAACGACACGGGTATTTGTCTCCTAAATAAACTTCTAAACACAGCAAATCCGTTCTTCTTACAAAAAATAATCGATTGAACAGTCTATAGGATGAGGGGTTGAGGATTGATGAAAACCTTAATTTTGCCTATCTCCAAGTGGTGAGGTAAGCAATTTGGTTTTTTGCCATTTTATCAAAACCTGAAAAAGTGAGATAGGCAAATATCTTAGCAGGGTGACGATGTTACCATGTTTGTTACAACCAACCCCACCTATACCAAAGCATGTGGAAGTGGGCCTTTTCACTCTGGACCAGTTGTACAGGCTTTACATCATTATTCAAATAATACCGGTATCCAAACAAACTTCTAAAACTGCACAGGCAGTGAAGCAGAAGAGATTTTCTGATCAGGTCATTTTTTACTTTCATGTACTAAAAACGGTTTTTGTCGATTTTTTGGAAAGTCAATTCGGACATTCAGATGCCCTTTGGTACAAAGGTGGCCGGTATCAATGTCAATATATGTGAGGAAACTCAGCCCTTCCCAGTGGATATTCAAGGAAATATTAGCTCTGTTACAACCTACCCCTGTTACAACCAGCCCCGGTCTCCCCTACGTAATTATGAGCATAAGAAATATGCAACAGAAAAATCATGCCGAAAAATCAACCTCCGTGGAGCAACTGATGGCTCTTGATTATGACCAAATTTTGTACATGTCAAATGTGAGGAAGTATTTCTTCTGCAGCTCGTCTAAGGCACTCGAACATTGTCATGGGGTTATCCCATTAAACTTATCCGTGAGTCCGCCCTAAAGCCGATAGGCGTGAGAAGTGTTTGCAGCCAACGTCTCGACTTTTCAAAATACTACCACGTCAGTGTAATTCCTCCAAGTTGTAAACGATACGATTTTTATTGTAACCATAAACGCCACCTGTATTTATCATTCAACGTAAAATATTTTTATTGTAACGGTCAATTATTATTGTAACGGCCAAGATATTTTTTATTGCAGTGGCCTGTCTTTATCGTTGAACGATATTTAAATAGTGAGTTTAAGAAACCATACGTTAACGCTAACGCTAAGTACGTCAAAATGACGTCACTCCCCGAAGAAATACAACAGATTAATTCGATGTGACGTCAAAATGATGTCAATAACGTTAGCGTTAGCGTTAACGTATGGTTTCTTAACCTCACTACATACCGCTGAACGGTATAAAATAACGAATTGTAACTGCTTCGGCCCGCCATATCTATAGCCGTGTTCACATCTAGACCGATCTGAGACCGAATTCCCCAGTTCGCATTCGGGAATGCGCATTGGCTGGGCCGGTCTAGCTTCAGGCGCGTTCACACTACGAAGTTTTTAATGCGATCTCAGGCCGGTCTAGCGAGTCTGCTTCTTGTAGCGATCTCAGGCCGATTCCTGTATCCTAGGCCGGTCTAGACATGTGATCTCACATGTGATCTCACATGTCACATGTGACATGTGTCTGAACAGTTTGGAGCGATCCAGTCAGCGCGGTGACACGACGCGCCAAACTCGCTACAAGAATTATATGTGAGGAAACTCAGCCCTTCCCAGTGGATATTCAAGGAAATATTAGCTCTGTTACAACCTACCCCTGTTACAACCAGCCCCGGTCTCTCCTACGTAATTATGAGCATAAGAAATATGCAACAGAAAAATCATGCCAAAAATTCAACCTCCGTGGAGCAACTGATGGCTCTTGATTATGACCAAATTTTGTACATGTCAAATGTGAGGAAGTATTTCTTCTGCAGCTCGTCTAAGGCACTCGAACATTGTCATGGGGTTATCCCATTAAACTTATCCGTGAGTCCGCCCTAAACCCGATAGGCGTGAGAAGTGTTTGGAGCCAACGTCTCGACTTTTCAAAATACTACCACGTCAGTGTAGATGTAATTCCTCCAAGTTGTAAACGATGCGATTTTTATTGTAACCATAAACGCCACCTGTATTTGTCATTCAACGTAAAATATTTTTATTGTAACGGTCAATTATTATTGTAACGGCCAAGATATTTTTTATTGCAGTGGCCTGTCTTTATCGTTGAACGATATTTAAATAGTGAGTTTAAGAAACCATACGTTAACGCTAACGCTAACGCTAAGTACGTCAAAATGACGTCACTCCCCGAAGAAATACAACAGATTAATTCGATGTGACGTCAAAAGCTGCGTTCACACTGGGCTTTTAAAACGGTTTGAAAACGTTTTAAGGTGTTAAAACGGTTTAGCGTGCCACACTAGAGCCTTCTTAAAACGGTTTGAAAGCGTTTTAACGAAAACGGTTCCAGAAGTGGTTTCAAAACGACTCGACGTCATTCGGGCGCGACAACCGTTTTGAAAACGCTTTGGTGACTGTAGTGTGGCACAGTCGTTTTTGGTCGAAAGCGTTTTCCGTAAAACGTTCTACGGAAAACGCTTTCAAGTCGGTTTCAGTGTGAACACAGCGTTTTTCGTTAGCGTTAGCGTTAACGTATGGTTTCTTAACCTCACTACATACCGCTGAACGGTATAAAATAACGAATTGTAACTGCTTCGGCCCGCCATATCTATAGCCGTGTTCACATCTAGACCGATCTGAGACCGAATTCCCCAGTTCGCATACGGGAATGCGCATTGGCTGGGCCGGTCTAGCTTCAGGCGCGTTCACACTACGAAGTTTTTAATGCAATCTCAGGCCGGTCTAGCGAGTCTGCTTCTTGTAGCGATCTCAGGCCGATTCCGGTATCCTAGGCCGGTCTAGACATGTGATCTCACATGTGATCTCACATGTCACATGTGACATGTCTGAACAGTTTGGAGCGATCCAGTCAGCGCGGTGACACGACGCGCCAAACTCGCTACAAGAAGCGGACTCGCTAGACCGGCCTGAGATCGCATCAAAAACTTTGTAGTCTGAACGGTTAATGCGCACTAACTGTTTAGGCCGGTCTCAGATCGCTTTAAAGTGCTAATGTGAACGCGCCTATATGATCATGGTGATGACGGATGTGGATCTGATGTGATGTGTTTGTTTGTGCAATGTGATGACTTGAAATTTCGAATAAATATTATCATCATACCTGTTATCCGGTATCATTGCAAGCTAAAAAGGTAGTCCGAACGTCTGACTCGTATTGCTATTAGAATCTGCTGGACGCTAATATATTGTTGCGGCCGTCAGTCAGTTCTGCAAATGAGCAACAGGAGGCAGTGTTCGGACTAGCTAAAAAGGTTGTTTCGTTCTCTTCTTATTTCTTTGCCCACTCCATGACTCTGCTGCTGAGAGATCGAGGACTTCTCACAGGCCCAAGGCCTAGGCCTACATCAGTCTCATGAAAATAAATATCTTCCATCTTGAGAGGAACTTGCCATGCATTGCCATGGACGACACTATCAACAAGCTAGTCCTAGCGGTGGCCTCGGAAACCAAAATGGATAATACGGAAATGACATCCATCCAAAAAAGACAGTCCATCCAATAAATCACAAAATAGGCCTGTCAAATAGAAAAAACGCCTGAATTTTTGGATGGACGGCATCCCTCCAAAAAAGACAGTCCATCCAATAAATCACAAAATAGGCCTGTCAAATAGAAAAAACGCCTGAATTTTTGGATGGACGGCATCCCTCCAAAAAAGACAGTCCATCCAATAAATCACAAAATAGGCCTGTCAAATAGAAAAAACGCCTGAATTTTTGGATGGACGGCATCCCTCCAAAAAAGACAGTCCATCCAATAAATCACAAAATAGGCCTGTCAAATAGAAAAAACGCCTGAATTTTTGGATGGACGGCATCCCTCCAAAAAAGACAGTCCATCCAATAAATCACAAAATAGGCCTGTCAAATAGAAAAAACGCCTGAATTTTTGGATGGACGGCATCCCTCCAAAAAAGACAGTCCATCCAATAAATCACAAAATAGGCCTGTCAAATAGAAAAAACGCCTGAATTTTTGGATGGACGGCATCCCTCCAAAAAAGACAGTCCATCCAATAAATCACAAAATAGGCCTGTCAAATAGAAAAAACGCCTGAATTTTTGGATGGACGGCATCCCTCCAAAAAAGACAGTCCATCCAATAAATCACAAAATAGGCCTGTCAAATAGAAAAAACGCCTGAATTTTTGGATGGACGGCATCCCTCCAAAAAAGACAGTCCATCCAATAAATCACAAAATAGGCCTGTCAAATAGAAAAAACGCCTGAATTTTTGGATGGACGGCATCCCTCCAAAAATGACAGTCCAATAAATCATTAAATAGAGATAGGCCTACCGGTAGGCCTATTTATTTTCATGAGACTGATGCATGTGATGTAGCCCTTGGGCCTGTGAGAAGTACTCCATCTCTCAGCAGCAGAGTCATGGAGTGGGCAAAGAAGAACGAAACAATCTTTTTAGCTTGCAATCAATGATATCATGATATTTATTCGAAATTCAAGTCATCACACAATATAATGTCATACTGCACAATCAGCTGGTGCATCATCCGTCGTCAACATTCATGATCAAACTTGTCACAATATGACAATATGACAGTGTGTTAGGCCTAGACTACCTACAGCATGACAGTAGGCCTAGGCATGGTAGGCCTACCTACCGTTGGCCCCCTACCTTGCCATGCTAGCCGACTGAGGGCCAACAAACGTCTTGTGTTTGGCAAAAAAACACAACCGGTCTCGGTCGGACATGTTAGAAATCACTTCGTGAATTTGTATAAACATGATAAACAACGTACATGTATATCAAAAGTAGTCAGTCCTAGATATGTTTTCGCTAAATTCAGATGCTGGATGCAGGAGTGGTGAAAATATCAAAATTTGACATATTTCTTGAGATTTGCTATTATCAACATTTTGTCTGGATATTTTGCAGACTTTTTTGTCTTGCAACAACATGTTGAATGGGGGTACCATCTGGCGCTGTTTGGATGCTGATATATTGATTCGCAAATAGCAGGGATTCAACTTATCATGTTTATGAAGTGACTTGATCAAAAGTGATTTTTTGCTGGATTTATGTAGGATATGGTTGTCTGTCTGATCCAACTTTATCTTACAGTTGGCGAGCGATACAAAGATTTCTGGAACATCTAAAAAAAATTGTTAGTGGAAAATATCAGAGACATCAAACTTGAATCTCAGGTGTATGAATATCAACTTCTGTTTCCAAACGCTGTCAGGTAATACCCCCATTCAACATGTTGTTGCCCCGGTTGTTGCAAGGGGAAAAAATTCCACAAAATATCCAGACAAAATGGTGATAACAGCAAATCTCAAGAAATATGTCAACTTTCGATATTTTCACCATTCTCGTGATATGCGGTACTGAATTCACCAAAAACTTAACAGACTAGAGGAGTGCATTCTAGGACTGACTTCAAATACTTTTGATACAGATATTGGAATACAGAAGCAGGTAATTTTGCCTTTTTAAATGAAAAGCTGAATTCCCTCTGTTCGAATATTAATTCACACAACTGTTACCAAGCTAAGAGTCGAATTAGATCGAAACTTGGTGTCATTGGTCATCTGACCTAGGGGTATATAATGTACAGTAAACCTCGCGTAAGTCGCCACTTTCGGCGGGACCAGTATTTTTGTGGCGACTTTAGAGATCTGACGAGCTATATACATGTAAGTCGACATTTCGGCAACTTACATTATAAGCCGCCATTTTGACGACTTAGGCCTGTAACTCGCCGTCTTGGCGACTTACGACTCATAAATTGCCGACATAAATTGTCGCTCGTGTGCGCCGCCCTTTAGGCACTTTGACGACTTAAGGGCGGCGCACACGAGCGACAATTTTGACCGATTTGTCGGGCGACTTGGCTTCCGACCGCCAAAGCGACACGATTTGGCGCTTCTGATTGGCTTCAACTTATCATGTTTATGAAGTGACTTGATCAAAAGTGATTTTTTGCTGGATTTTATGTAGGATATGGTTGTCTGTCTGATCCAACTTTATCTTACAGTTGGCGAGCGATACAAAGATTTCTGGAACATCTAAACAAAAAATGTTAGTGGAAAATATCAAAGACATCAAACTTGAATCTCAGGTGTATGAATATCAACTTCTGTTTCCAAACGCTGTCAGGTAATACCCCCATTCAACATGTTGTTGCAAGGGGAAAAAATTCCACAAAATATCCAGACAAAATGGTGATAACAGCAAATCTCAAGAAATACATGTATGTCAACTTTCGATATTTTCACCATTCTCGTGATATGCGGTACTGAATTCACCAAAAACTTAACAGACTAGAGGAGTGCATTCTAGGACTGACTTCAAATACTTTTGATACAGATATTGGAATACAGAAGCGGGTAATTTTGCCTTTTTAAATGAAAAGCTGAATTCCCTCTGTTCGAATATTAATTCACACAACTGTTACCAAGCTAAGAGTCGAATCAGATCGAAACTTGGTGTCATTGGTCATCTGACCTAGGGGTATATAATGTACAGTAAACCTCGCGTAAGTCGCCACTTTCGGCGGGACCAGTATTTTTGTGGCGACTTAAGCTTGATTCATACTTCTACGCCGTAATGTTGCGTAACGTAATTTTCGTCCGTACGTATCTCGATGACGTTACGCTGACGTCGTGGCGTCACGACGTCATTACGTACGTAGATGACGTACCCGCAGACATTACGTTGACGTTGTTTCTGGTTACGCTACGTAGAATACGTAGGGAATCCGCATGGGTTGGGATGATTTTATCTTTTTACGTATACGCAACAAAGCGCAATAGGCTGTCGAGAAAGATGTTGCTGATTTATAGCAATTAAGGGTATTCACACTTGAAGCAGATATCTTAGGCTCTAGTCTCATGACTTCCCGCTTCATCTCAACCTGATTTACAATGATTTAGCATTTCTGAGCTAGGCCTACATGTAGGCAAAAGTGGCCGTCGCCCACAAGATGTACTGGCACGAAGAAAATAAAAACAAAAGTCAACCTTTTTCGTTTATAACTTGTCCGGTCATTTACATTCTCAATTCTGATCGGCTGAGAGGTTTCATTCCTCATAACTGTGGCACGGGGTTTATTGCCCTATTTCTCCGCAATGCCGGGCTGGGTAAAAATTGACATAGGGGGCCTACCACATATCAATCGATTTGTATTTCTTGTCGGAATCTAGTAAACCATGTTCCATCACAATATTCTTACTACCTCTTGATATTTTCTGTCAGAGTCAGACCGACGAAATGGAAACATCGGTGCCTGTCACCTCTGAGGTAGGCCTACCTGGTCCGATCCCCAGTAACAAATTAATTCCGTGGAAAAATTGAATTCCGCAGAAAAAAACATTTAAATGCTTCTTGCGTCTGCGGAATAAATGTTTTTTTTCCGGGGAAAAAACTTTCATCCCGCGGCAAAATCCGTCAGAAAAATATCAAGAGAAACTAAAGAGGTCAAACATTGAAAAAACATTGAATGTCTCTTAAAAGGCCACCATACTCAGCTTTCGATTCTGGAAATTTTTTGTAAATCTCTTGATATTTTGCACATGCACCCACTGCACGGAGTAGCGCCTGTACCTACAGTGCGTGGTTCCATCACTTGCCCAGTAGAAGCGCTGTGTGATTACTTGCACGGCGCAGGATACAACGAAGCGGAAAGCATGAATCATTGTGCGTAACTGACGTAGGCCCGACGGGGAAATACGTTTACGTACGTCATCACACGGAATGCGAGAAAGTATGAACGACGCTACGTAATGTACGTACGGGAAATTATGATGACGCCGCACAGCGCCGTACTGGTTACGGCGTAAAAGTATGAACCAAGCTTCAGAGATCTGACGAGCTATATAAGTCGACATTTCGGCAACTTACATTATAAGCCGCCATTTTGACGACTTAGGCCTGTAACTCGCCGTCTTGGCGACTTACGACTCATAAATTGCCGACATTACTTGTACATGTACATGTACATTTCAATGTAGGCCTTCGTAGTATCGCGTCACGATCGTCGCAAGGCGACGACTAAAGGGCGGCGCACACGAGCGACTAAATCTGGGCGACCGCCGACGAGAGTGGTGGTGCGACTAGACATCAGCCAATCAGAAGCGCCAAATCTTGTCGCTTTGGCGGTCGGAAGCCATGCAAGTCGGCCGACAAATCGGTCAAAATTGTCGCTCGTGTGCGCCGCCCTTTAGGCACTTTGACGACAATTTTGACCGATTAGTCGGCCGACTTGGCTTCCGACCGCCAAAGCGACAAGATTTGGCGCTTCTGATTGGCTGATGTCTAGTCGCACCACCACTCTCGTCGGCGGTCGCCCAGATTTAGTCGCTCGTGTGCGCCGCCCTTAAGGAATGACGACTTACGGAAGGTACTTAATGGCAAATACCATTACGAGAAATCGGGACCGTTTCAGCTGTGTCGACTTAAACACTTTGGCGGGTTAGGCGCCGGCGACTTACGCGAGGTTTACTGTACCAAGTTTCAGATCAATAGCTCCAGCGGTTACGGAACGTGCCCTGCTAACGGACAACGACGACGGACGCTGACCCACGACAAGAGCTCACCCCAGGTGAGCTAAAAAGCGGCCATAGAAAATTGTGAAATTGCCGCGTTTTGTCGGTCTTTGCCACAAAAATCACCAGCAGTGGGTACAGGCCTTAGTCCTGCAACTGCTAGAGATTGCAACAACTGACGAAGCAAGGGAATAATCGCGTCGTAATGAGTCGCCTCGCATCCAGTCACACAGAGTGGAAGGGGCGGCTGAGAACGCCCTGCAGCGGTGAGAATGCGAGAGAGGATCCCGACATACGGATGGTCAAGGCATTACAGTAAACTCGAGTTTAAACCACCGGTTCATAAGCACACCCACAGTCAAAATGGGAGTGAATAAAACATAACTATTACGCTGAATGGCTGGAATTGCTTGTACGATCACGACCACGTGATGGAATGAATAGTTGCTTAACCTAGGGTGAAACTGACCCTACTTTGGGTGTGCTTATGAACATAATGAACCGGTGGTTTAAACTCGAGTTTACTGTATATTTGGGTAGATTGTACATACATGTATTATTATCGATAGAGAATAATTGACCATGTGATTTTTTAAAGAGAGAATACACATTTATAAACAAAGGAGTTGGCTTCATTTCACCGAGTCTCCGATTTGATTCATAAGGCCACGAAATTTAAATTCAAATTCGAAATTAGCAGTGTATTTGAAATTGAATCTTTATTCCTGTAGGCCTATATATACAACATCATATTCTGCACGATCGATTTCGCTCTGTCTACAGCAGCCTCATCAGGTATGTTGTAGTTGAGCCGAGTAGAAGCACTTCGCAAAAGCACCTGATGAGGCTGCTGTAGACAGAGCGAAATCGATCGTGTAAAATATGATGTTGTATATACAGGAATAAAGATGAGGATTATGGTCATACCAAAGAGCAGCAACAACTAAATAACCCCTTTATCAATTATTCAATATCATCCTTTATTTAAAACTTTGCAATACAAATATTTTGTTCACATACCAGTAACAGATTCAGACTGCAAATCTTTATGATATTCAAATAGGCCTATCACAATGAAAAGACTAATACAATTTCTTCCAAGGTAATAGTGGTGGCAGTGGCAGTGGTGATCTGTTAGTTTATGAAATATCCCATCTTCTACACCATCTAGTCATAATATCAGCTTTGTTGTCAATTCAGAGAATAGACCTTTCCAACAATCATGGGTAATATATTCTTGATACCATTCAATGGCCGCGGGCCATGGGCACAAAAGTTCAGGTAAAATAACTTCTGAGGGAATGTGTTTGGTATTGTTATAATGTTTGGACAATGAATGGCCATGACGTCATGAGGGAGAACTAGCTGGCCACCATCTTTGTTGGAAAGGCCTACATTAGATGCGGACTACAAACGCTTTAAGTGTCAGTCACTGGCACACAGATCCAGTCCGATTCTGTCCAGTCCCTATACCCCAATTCTTCTGGATCAGAAGTCCCTTTGATCAATTTTTTTACAGAACGAATCCACGTACGTGCCAGTGATCGACTCTATTCCTGGATAACAATACATTAATGGAAGGGGAGTAGCTAACTCCCTTATGATGATGAAAATCCTGAAGCAGGTTGTTATGACGACAAAAACAATGGGAAGATGACTCGCAGGAAACTAGAAAACATCCAGGGAATATGCTTAGAACATCTTAAAGGACCAAGGCCTCAGTCACTTCACTTGCGCTTAATAGTGCAGTGGGGTGTAGCCGAAAGGTGTAGTGACGGAAGGCATTGATATTTCAATTTGGTTTTAATGACTATCACGTATGACATATCCACAGAACTGCCAAAAACAGGCAATCCATGTCTATCTCCATGGATAGACATGTTGTAGGCCGAAAATTACCTGACCCTAAGTGTATTTTCAACTTGACCCAACTCCTTATGCCAATAGTCCCTTGTTGTAGGAAATATGTGACCCGTTCTGGTAAAACCAGGCATATGTCGCTCTCAGCTTGACAGGTTGAGACCAAATGTTTGTCAGTTTCAGTATTGTCTGTCTATTGTGAAATCTGAAACAATCTATTTCTTCCGGTGTCATCTTAGTTCGTTGAGGCTCACCTTTCATCATGAACATTACCGGTACTTTTGTATAAAGCAAGGAAACAGACAAGCACATAGGATGGCCAACTGGCAGCCATATTTGCAATTAGATCAGGACAGAATTTGACCAGCATGTAGATTTACATTTAGAGAGTACCGGTACATGTACCTACACACATGCACAAGGTATATAGGGTCAAGGACTAAAGGGGACATGATAGTTATTTAATTTCAACCTTTATCTGTAACCATGCAAAAACTGAAAACCTGGAATTTATGTTGCATATCCCTATAAGATATATACCCATTATAAAAGTTAAGTGACTACTGGGTATTTGTTCAGGAGAAATTGCACGTTTTGTGTTTTCACATTTGACCACCCGTGGGCCATAACACTTAACAGGAACTGAATCCTGTGCTCAAAATTACACTTGGCCTAGATCTAAGTTGTCATCCCTTGTACATACCCACCCAAGACCAAAAGGATCCAAAAAAGAAGGTGCTCGACCATTGAAAAGCAAGAAGTCCATGGACGGGACCAATGTCTCTACAACAGATCACACATAGGGTGTCTGAACAGAGCATAGGCCCGATTGGCCGTTTGGCTAAGGAAACTAAAGAGTAGTATTTGTGTGGAGGTCTAGGAAAACCTGTCGGATGTTGCTGAATGATCAACAAGGGCTGTCAGATTGCCTGTGCATTGATCTGCTATTGTTTACCTGTTACATAATACATTTCAGCTATTAAAATGTGCGGGTTCACCAAGGCCATTGACACTTTCCTCACACGCAACATCCGACGGTTTTCCTAGACTGCCTCACATTTGAATTCAAACATATTTTCCTGCTGATAAAATACTTGTCAATAATCCATTTTTGCCAGTTTTTAAGCTATGAACGAAGTGAATAAATAGTGACCATGTCACACAAGGAAACATAACATTATACGAAGCATCATTGAAAATCAATATTACCACCATACAAAGCCAACAAAAACATTGCTCCAAAACCAATAAGGAGTCCCAAATTTTGGACGATGAACACTTGGGTGTGGCTCATGTTGAACTGCTTCGTTTCTTTCGATTCGGCAGCATGGTTAATTTCTGGCATCTAAAAAAGTAGAGTAGAATATACATTTTACCTCTTGGATTACAACAAGAGGCCTGTGGGCCTTGTGCTCAGCTGACCATGAATCCCACTCCCTCCCAGGGGTGGACCCTGGGGCAATAGTGACCAATAGAAATACTGTAAACCGTGAAATTTTCGCGACGCTAAAAGTTAGCGAATTTATCATTTTTGAAAACTGCGAAGACTAATTTCCACATTTACCTTCATAATTCAATGGAAAATGCATAAGGGTTGGTATTTTCGCGCTGTTTCGTGTTTCGGCCCATGACCGCGAAAATAAAACGTACCCGAAAATTTCACAGTTTACAGTAGTTCCTCTTTTGATCAACAGTGACCAGAAGAATTAGTTCATTTTTTGACCACCTTCAAGGAAATATACTGTAAAGCAAGATAATTTCGCGGCTGGAAATGTTCGCGAATCAAGATTTATAGACATATTCGCTGCAGGATATTTTCGCAAGTCTCTGCCATTTTTTCCAGTTTTCTTTCACGGACCATATTTATCACTTGCCTTTATTTATATTTGCGACAGGAAATTTTCACGACTCATACACTCTCGCGAAATGCGCGAAAATTTCCTGCACGCGAAATGTTCCTGCTTTACAGTATAGAGGGTGTAATCAGTTGAGATAAATTGTTCAGCCATTCACAAATATGATACAAGGCCACAATGTACCATTTTCCCCCAAACTTACCATATCAGCCAGAGATATGTACAAGAACATTCCACCAGCGAGAGCAAAGATCCATTTACTGGCCGACGTCAGCTCTCCTAAGACGATACCAATCACGAGACCAATGTAACATGAACAGGCAGAGATGAAATTATAGCCAAGGGCCTGCTTGACTGTCATACCAGAGTTCAGCAAAATGGCAAAGTCACCTGCAATATAGCAAATAATTCACTACATGTATATGCCATTCAGTGAACAAGAGGCCCATGGGCCTTGTGCTCCGCTGACCATTATCAACAGGAGAAGCTCAAACCCGGCAATGCCAGACGTCTGAGACCTGGCGACTGTGATTTTGGTATATTTCCATCAGTGACTGCTGTGCACAGTGCTGCCATCTTCTCGAAGATTTTCTGAACTATGAAGGTCTGTGGCCGTGATGTGGAACCATGTTGCTTGCATTGAGTCTACGATCAAAATTCACTATATTTTTAGCAACCACAAGTTATGTTGTCGTAAGACAAGAACAACTTTGTTAAATCAGGCCAAGCATGGGCATGTAATCAACTATACCGTTGGTTCATACCAAAAGAGTGGACTTGGGGAAAAAATTGCAATAAACACATACCGAGCTCATGCGGAAACTCTTCGCAGAGAACAGCTACTGACACGCTCACACCTGCCATCAAACTCGTTGAAAACGCAGCACCAATTGAGAGACCATCGATAAAGTTATGAAGTGCATCACCAAAGATAATCATCCAAGCGACAGGCGCTATCTTTTGTTTGGGTTTCTCTACTTTCTGATGCTTCATGGAATCTGGGCTTTCAGTTCGTACTTCAGGTACATCTCCATTTAGATCTTTGACTTCATCCCCGTCACCACTATAAACAGCCTGCAAGAAAAATCACCACCAACATTAACTCACCTGTCCCCAGAATCCAGCAGATGGTATGGATGGAAAGTTATTTGTAGAAAGGTTGTTCCTGTGAACCATCTGAACAACATTTCTTCAAATCTTTTCCAATTCATTTCCGAGGCTTTAGAAAATTCAACATAAGATACTCTCTGCTCAACCTGGGGGCAGATGAGTCAATCCTCTCTATTCCTTTTCCACCACAACAAATACCAACATGCACGACTTATGTTAAGGAGTCGCACTTGAGATGGCTTGGACAAAAGAGGAACTGAAACAGTCCTTCCTCTTGCAACTTCTTCTAAAGTAAATAGGAGCAGTCAGCTGCGCGTATCACCAAAAGATGGCAGCCAAGTTCTAGCGGACCAATACACAGGATGTGATTGGACCTCGATCAAGAATGGGTCTGCTGTACGCATTGAATTGGGCTGTAGTGACACCTATTGGTCAACTCACTGACAGCTCCTATTGTCCTCCCTTTTCAGGCATATTGGCCTAGATATGATGGAAATGGAATAGGGACCTATAACACCAACACATAAGATGTACTTGTATTGTGGTGGGTTGGAAATGACTGACAGTCAAACATTTTTCATTGGGTATATTGCTGGGGAAAACATCCCTCGACTGGCCTAACAGCCAAGAGGTGTTAAAAGCACCTTAGGTTGACAACCATACACCATGCAAGAAAACCCTACACACAAAAAGCATAATTGGAAGCAAATGACATAATGATGATATAAGGTAATGAAGCAAAAATATTGGTAAAACTGGAAACTGACTTGTGAGTGGATTTGAAGACCATCTCTTACAAAAGCCAATTTTATCTAAAGCGGGCAGCACATCAGGCAAGGTGAAATCGATCTGATCGCCACTGAGCAAAATCAGCTGTTGACACCAGGTGCGCTGGACAGCGATGCCTGAAATCCTCTCGCCATGCAATGATCACAAGATTGGTGGCAATCAGACTGCTTGAGATATCACCCCTCACCCCGCCTGGTGTGCTGCTTTACACACAAACACGGATGGAGAGAGAGAAAGAAACTCAACGAAATCACGTAAAAATGCCCGCTTGAATTGGGGCAGTATTTACTATTACTAGGGCATAAATAGAAATAGCAGGTCAAGTAGGAACACAATTTCCACAGGAAATGGGAAGTCAAGAAATTTGGGGTAAAGCACCACAAATTACCTCGACAGAGATTTTGCAAAACCTTGCATTCTGTCAACCTGTGTGAACCCCAATCATAACGCAGTTTCAAAACATTCATGCCAATAGTTCTGTTGATACAAACGCTTTCAAAAGTGTGCCACATAAGGGCCGTTTAGACGACAGGCACAAATCCACATACGATCTGTTCGAATCTGATTGTGGTTCAAAACTCTTGCGTGTAAACGCAACCAATGCGGTCCAATGTGGATTTAAAATGGACCACTGATTTTGCTGGTCATGAATCCACATTCAACTGCATTCGACCACACTGGACCACATATGAAAAGACTCGAATCCGGATTCACGCAACAAAAACCACATTAATGCGCATGCCCGCACTGATGTGGTTTTTCTTCCTCCACTGACCGCACTCGCTGTGGAGAGTTCCACAAGGGTAAAGTTGGAATGTGACCAGATTAACATGGGTGTGTAAACGCTACCCAAAAACTTGGAACACATCCAGTCCAGAATGTGGGTCGATCGGATCGAATCTGAATGTGTTTTTTTTGGGCTTGGTCGTCTTAACGGCCCTATTCAAGTAGCAACAAGTGCATGCACACATTTTTGGCATTCACAAGAATAAGCACAGTGATTGAACCCAAATGAAATACAGTAGAGATAAGATTTATAACTCTCGAGTCAAAAAATAATTGGGGTTCACATAAACATGCTATAAAAGACAGCACAAAGACATTCCCATACTATTCGTGCATTTGTGAAAGATACTAACGTGGACTCCATTCGGTGTTAGCAGCTAAAACAGGAAAATAAAAGTGCAAACTTCATGATCTAATAAAAGTTAAATGTGTCTGCTGTTTCGCTAAAATAAATTCGTTAATGTGCGTTTTCATTCCCTTAATAGTCAGATGAATAACAAGATCCCATGCATTACTAGAAGGAGAGTGATAAGGCGGACAGTTTAACTTCGAGTGGGTGGTGTCACCAAGTGATTTAAACTCAAGTTACCGCATTAGCACTTGACATTATTGGCAACATTAATGTAACATTAATGTCAAGTTGACCCCAATTCAAACTCAGGTGCATGATAAAGGGACAATGTCATGTCTTGACTAGTACTGTTGCGCAACTCTTCACAGTTCCATTGCAGTCATGTGGTGACGTGCAATATTGTGAACAACAGCTGCTGAAACCAATACGGGGGTATGTCATCCCATGTCCAAAGTGTAAACCCGCAAAATGCAACATTTTCATGCTTGCTGGTATACACACAATGAAAATAACAAATATTATCGACGTTTTTTTTAGATTAGCAGGGAAATGCCCAGGATGATATGACATAATGAATATAAGTAAATTGAGAAGTAACACCATTTTAAGATCAGCCTAGTTTTTATAGATTATTACTGTCATAATTACATTTTTGGTTATTTTCGATTATATTTGATTGTTAATTGTATTGAAAATGATATACTTCTCAAATTACTTATGTTCAAAATATTTTTTAGGTTCCACTCAAAAACTGATCCATTAAGGGTAGAAATCATGGTGTAAGCATGTGTTTCACTAGGGTGGGTGCACTGCATGACATGATAAACACAAGTGCTTCCTAAAGACTGCAGCACAATAGACGCTAAGTCAGACATGTCTAGAGCCAACGCACACCAGAGTTGGCATCTAAAGCAGGCAGCACACCAGGTGAGGTATCTGATTGCCATTCAATTGAAATTCTAGTCAGACACTGCAAACTAGGCTTGTGGTTTGGTGGTTTGTGATATGCTCGGCAATAAGTGATTCCTCCTGCCACAAAATCAAACCAGTTTGATATGGGCGAGGATCGCTGACGAGGAGTTTCTTCGGATCACAAGTCTAGCGCACACCTGGCCATTTTGCTCGGTGTGGCAATCGGATTGCGAGGAATATTGCCTTCACCTCGCATGGCGTGCTGCTGACTTTTAGCAAAGCAAGTTGATATCTGGCGTACTCCACTGAGGTCGGACATGTCTGAGTGCATGCTTGACTTGCCACCCTGGCACAAGGGAAGGTCCGAGTTGGCATCTAATGTACTACAGGCTTAAGATTGAGACACTGTGTTGGAACAACATCCATGAACTCACCTTTGGCAAGATTAACTATATTTTGGAAAAAAATGTATTCTTTCATGTTGTTGGAAACATTCAACAAAAAGAAAAACAAGCTCACTGACACAATACATAAACCACACTTTCTGATTCCCAACGCTAATGCCTTCATTTAATATCGCAGAGTCACACAGCAAAAGTAGGTAAATACACACGGCGGCACTCTGTACCAAAAATATTTAAGTTCAACAAAAATGTACAACTGGAAATTGCACTTTATACTACGGTACATAGGCTAGTTGCAATAAAATGCTAGAAAAAAATCCAAATATCTTGAGGTCAATTGTGGATGACGTTGAGATTGTTTGGGGAAAACCACAAAATCCTGATGGAAAATGTTTTGCTGATAAGAAAAAAATTCAAGAATGGCATGAAAATTCGGAGTACTCTTCAATTTTTTACACACTTGTACCCTTTCACCTCATAATTCCTCAGGTATGTTAGGAATGAATGTGAACCAATCTCACTTTTCACCAAATTTTCAAGACAATGGTACTTGTATGACTATTATCATAGAGAATATTGGCAACAATACCATCAAGATGTCACATAAGAGCTCTTCACTTCAGCTTTGTGAGTAGGCCTACTATACATTTTAAAACTGGCAAACACTTATTCTGGCCTTAACTACTTAGAGAAGACTTCCTTTTTGAAACGCCCAGCTACACGAATGAATCAGGCTGCACATCAGGTTATCAAACTAAGACCATACATGTAAAGTTCCAATCAGGTCTGAACCATAAGGGGTGTCCAGATCACGATATAGGCAAAAATATGCTCAGATTTGCACATCACTTGTGTGAACATAAGTAAGTAGGTAAATGAAATCTACAAAATGCAATTTTCCAGTTGTACATTTTGGTGTTTTTCTCCAACTATTATTAACTTATCTGATCAAAGCTCTACAGCAACAAACATGCATGAGGTAAATCAGCAAATAGGAATAAAAGTTGATCAAGAATAAATGAAAATCAATCAACTGTAAACTGATCATTATTATCATAATTACAATTATTACTATTATTAATTGTTATTCTTTACTTACGTTTACAGTCCCCTCATCCTCCTCCATACGCCCATATTTTTCCAACGTGTCATTTGCACTGTCCGTTCGAGGCATAGTACATGTCTGTTTGCCAATATTTGGCGGCACCTTCTTCATAGGGTCAATCTCAACATCAGTGTGAGTTCTCACTGAACAAATGGGCAAATTGTTCAGTCCTGCCACATCCTGTCCTTCCATACTCTGGCGTTGGGATGAAGAGTTTCAAGTGTAAGTTATATTGTTAGATTAAGTCATCTGACCACAGAGTTCAGCAGACGGTATCTTCTGTCAAAGTTTTCTCACATTCTGTAGTATCAAAATAGAAAATTATTTGAAGAAACGTTGTTCCTCCGAACCACTATCAGAAGAATGTTTCTTCAAATTTTTTCCAATTCACTCTGAAGCTTTTAAAAAACTTCAGTAGAAGATACCGTCTGCTCCTTCCTTGGGGCAGATGAGTTGAAACGTACCGGTAGATAATGCCATAGCCATTAGAAGTGTTATGGAAACTACAGGCGACACTGGCAGTGAAAGGTAATTCAGTCACTATATGGCGAGTTATTTCAATTAGACGAGTTAGGAAACTTTGATACACTACATACTTACATACTCAACTCAATACGGAGTGGCCATATTTTTCATCATAAACGAGGCTGTACTATTCTCTTACCTCCCGATAATCCATGACAATTTTCATAATTCTCTCCGTCAAGAAGAAGAGGTATATTCCACCAAGTACGACAGTTGCTCGCATCACGAATGACGTATATGAGATGCCTTTTTGGTGGTACTCTTCTTCAATCTCCAATAAACCAAATGCCTGTGAAAAGGAAGTTTATAAGAATAAAGGTTTTTATTGTTTTTAGTGAACTGAAAGAAGTGAGAGCCAAATGACAAATAACACGGTAGCAAAAATTCATATAAGCAAATTTTTCTTTGAATATTTTTCAATCAATGCCATAGGATGTGAGAAACTTTGACAAAAGATGCCGTCTGCTGGACTCCGGTGGCAGATGACAATACCAGTCTGTTCTCTTGTACTTACATCTGGTATGAGGAAGAGCAGGGCACTGCCTGCCAATGTTCCAACGGCCAGTGCAACAAAAAACATGAGTAGAGTATGGTAGAACTTTTTCTTCATAAACGGCATGAAACCAAAACCGATTAGGGAGCACAGGTTGATACCCGTCACGAACAGGAAACTGTAACCCCATACTGAAATAGACATGATAATTAGAATTAGTATAGAATATACTGGGGGTGAATTATAACATGATAAAAGTGTTTGAACACCGGTATCTGTTACACAGTGACCAATGTTTTGTTATTATCTTGCAGAAACGCATGCCAATCCTCCTGCCGCACACTCTGGGTCTTTTAGGGATTGAATTTTACATCGAAATGCATTGAAAACAGAATTTTCAAAGACAAACTGCATCAAAACATACCTTCAAGAGCGGTTGGTGCCGCCCCTGCAGTGGTGTTGTGTGTTATGTTATTCATACAGCGGCTCTTTTGTGCTTCAAATAAAACAGTTGGTAGGATATTTCCAAATCTTGATATGTCAACACTTTTGTTCTTTTCTAATCCGTGGATCAAAAATATATCTTCTGCTGTCAGACACTAAAAGGAAAGAAGAATCAATTAAATTCATCATATTATCAAATAAATTGACATGAAGATTTTGCATGTACAAAGTGGGCACAATGAAAAGATAAGGTATAGTGTCAACAGCATAGTGTCCACTTGGCTATAATCATTGGCAGCCATATTTGGACACAAAGCGAACACTTTTTGAGTCCAAATACTGGTACCAGTATGTCAAGATTTCAAGTCCAAAGATGCCACATTCCATGCAACTGATTGTGAACATTTACCTCTAAGAAGTTACAACAGTGTATCTTGTGTTATAAACTAGAAATCAGGAAAGCAGATTTAATATCCAAAACGGCCACCTGGTGGCCATATTTGTAATAAGATCAGGGCAGTCTTGGCTGACCTGTAGAGCTAGAGGGGCATCTGGAAACACTGAACACAAACACACAAGTTTATAGAAATGCTCTTGGTAAGAACAGGGAGTTCTTTATGAAGGAGTAAGAACAACTGGAAGTTCAAAGGTTCCATTACCGACATTTGAACAGCAATCAAAATGTCTGGAAGTGGAGGTCTACATGTAGTAGATATGTACATGGCCTAATTAACGGTGGTTTATTCTTAGGTGGCGTTTCGTAATCTCTCCGCTGTATTTGCTACATTGCCGTAATGATATAAAATATACAAATTGTATGATTATTTGACGAAAAACTACAAAATAGTGCTTTGGGAATAATCAACCATGATTATGATGAAATTAGTCTGCAGTGGGGGAAAATATCGTCTCTGGTAAGTTTCACCCAGGGAGCAACCATACCGGCAGAAACAGTCATGACAGTGCATCTTTTCAATATTTCATTGATGACTATAAGGAAATGCACAGTCGTTAAAAAAACAGATCAATAAGCCAAGGCATTGATTTGACACTGCTACATGTAACTTTCACAGATTGTCTGTAAAGGGAAGAATTTGTCAGCTATGCTACAAGTTTACAACAAGAATGTTGGCAGGGCATTGAGGGCCACCACACAACAATGACAGAGATGCTGTAGTGTGTATGGACTCTGAGGACATACATCTGGATTTGGACCTGGGGCACCCCCCTACATGTACCTGTATACAGATCGGACGCAGACACAGGCATCTGAAAGTATGAATCAAGCTTAAGATATCATGCCACTCGGTCAGTGGACTTTTTTATCAGCTAGTGTTTACCGAAATATTTTAGTCGTAATTTAAAAGGGGCACACTGCTCTTGGTTTTATGCAAAATATTTCCAAGAATAGAACAAGATAATGACGTAATTTATCATGAACTTAACCTAGCTCAATCTGATAAGAAGATCCCTGAGATAAAACACAATCTGACAACATTGTTTATTACATAAGACATTATCATTGTTTGTTCACTCTAATTTGAAGATATCCTCAATGTAAAATGGGAGGAAAATATACATGTACAGGGTCGTATTTTAGAACGTTTCTTAACGTTTTAAAGGTCGACCTTAAACCTATTGTAAAACCATCGAAAACAATAGATTTAAGGTGGACCTTAATGTTAAGGAATGTTCTAAAATACGGCCCATAGACTTTTGCTGTGTGGAAGGATTAACAAGAGGCCCAACTGCCTTGCACTCAGCTGAGAGAGGTTGAGGAAACAGGCAAGAAACTGCAATGGCAAACATCCCACTGAAACATTGATCATTCATGACAGCCCCCCCCCCCCCATCGCAGTGCATGCCGATGGTGCTCTTCATGCACCATGCCTCTTGCCAAAACCTGTGCCGCAGAGTGCCATGACTATGAGATGACCAAACGTACCCAGAAACAGAATGGGGATCAGAGCTACGATAGAGCTCTGAGGGCAGCACACCGAAACCTGGTCCTAGGTGAATGGATGCCTTTTGTGTGGAAGAACTGATCAGGACCCCAGCTGTCAATAATTTTTAACCACTAGTGACTCCTATTGCAGCAGTGGGCAATGGCCCTCACTGTATCTCATTGTCTTTCCTGTTACCATGAGACATTCCCCCTATCATGAAATAAATTGAGTGCCAATATCTGAACTGGAGCGAGAAGGACACTCAGTGAGCCTCCCAAACTCCACGTAGGTAGCCTTTAGGCCGACAGCTCAATATCAAACAATGGATTTTTCTGGGTCTTTGGAAGAAGCATGTAGCTCCTTCCAACAATCAGTTCATGATATTGAAAAGCAAATGGGACACCCTACCAATCACAAGGGGTCATATTGAAATGCGTTCAGACTACACACATCCTAGCGTAGCTTATTCCGAAGGCAAAGTGACTGTAAAAGCCTTGATATTTCACGATGCAGGGATTGCGCTAGCATTAGCCACGACCCAAAATGGGTAGAAATCTTTGAAAACGACCAGGAAAATGATGAAAATTCACATCGGTGGCTAAAGAAAATCAGAGTGATCCAATGCATTTCCATTAATACTGTGGCTAAAGAAAATTTCATCCTAGCGCAATCCCTGCGATGTAACAATGAATGTAAGTAGATTCCAAACTACCCAACTCTACCGGTACTTCACCCATGCTCTGGTACTGTAGGCCTAGCTCAGACAATAATAAAAACAAACCTGTCTCGTTATATGCAAATGCAAATGCGGTAAATAGTCTCACGACTGCTGAACTATGTATACTGAATCCAAATCAGTGCCGTTTGAGATTTATATGCAAGTAAGTTGTTGAATTAGTTGCATAAAAACGAAACTGGACTTCAGCCAATGACAAGTATGAACGTCACAGCCCATACACGCATGATATGTTCCATGTAGGCCTGAGAGACTCCAACAGTACTTATGTGACACAAATTGTACAGAACTCCATAATTCAACAACAAACCTTCTCTCTGATTGTTTTGAGTAAATAGTACGGTAAACTTGTGGCCAACAAAACTGGGGCAGGTTTTTTAATATTCTAGGAATTGTTGTTATCAACATTTAACACTATCACATTAAGGATGCACTGGGTTTTCCCTGTCCACGAGGACAGGATATGGATGAAAACTTTAATTTCCAGATAATGATGATGTCACAAAACATGACAAAGAGTTCTTACAACTTCAACAGGCATAATTGGAGAAAATCAGCACCAATTTCGAGTGAAAACTGATATGGACTTTCTTTGACATGTTATTGGGTAATGTTTATTCAGAAGCAAACCTGGATGAATAGCATACTGTCTTCAAAGAAAATTGGAAAGAAAATTCAAACATGCCAGATTGGCAGAAATTACTTGAGTTTGACGTTTTCTCTCAGTTGGATGTGCCTGCCATAAAATGCACAGTCCATGGGATTCACCTGTCAATAATGTGTATTTGTTTGATATCTGATGACTTCAGTGATTCACACAATTATTCAAGTGCCTTTGTCAGCTTTGGAGCAAGTTGTTTCAGATGGCCTAACCATGCCAGGTTTGGGGGAGGTTGTTTTTTCAGATGGACTTTACCCTGTTTAGTCTACAAAGTGATGATGTTTCTGTCCAAATAATTTTTTTTAAAAAAGCTTAGCTAAGCATAGGTCTAAAGCATGATGGATTGTTTTAGAATGGGGCTCTTTCTGCACTGTCACTTCTCATTTAGAATACCAGTGATGCCAAAGACAATCACTACTACTGTACACCAGACACTTCACAATCATCATAGCGTCATACAATTACCGCAACTTCTGTAAATGTAAGTCATAGCATTTCTGATACAGCATACTGTGTATCATGTAGGCCAGCAATCAAGTATTATTTCTCTGTGATTATTTAGTGGATTTCTGATTGAATAAATTTGTCTACTACTACTAGTACACAAAACACATACAATGTAGTGCCTGCACCATAGATAATTAACTGATGACCAAGGCGCAGTGTCAATCACATCTGATCGAACTCCAGTCTGTTCTCTAAATCAGTCTTGTAGCTGGCTGGAGATAGCAAATCAGGGTCACTTGGTTGATTGACCTTGGGGCTTGGATTGACACCAGCAATGACATCACCAGCCCACAGATGCCACCATACCTCCATTTGATTTCAAATAAGCCAGAAAAGAAAGATGCTGCCCCTGTAACACTGACAGACAGTCACCACCTAAACACACAGACAGTCAAACAGGGCAGCAGTACTACAGCGAATTGTCCCCCAAGAGTTTGGGATGCTGAGGTATTGACCCTTTGGCTATACTGTGCCCTTACAAGTTATTGTTGAAAAGATAGCACAATGCCCCGTTGAAAGTCTTGACCCTTCTTGATCCCCGACTATCCCCGGATCGGAGCATAAAGTCACCGAATCGGAGTCAGCTTTGGTTTGGTATGAAGTTTAACCGCAAGTTCTTTTAGGTTTATGGAATATAACAAACAGATATTGCGTATTATCCGGGAGATAATTGATTTTTTTAAATGAATAAACTCAATTCTGGCTGTTGTGTAGTCAGCAGCTAATTCCCTTATCTGCCGTCGACACAGCCGTGTCGCTACTACAGTGCTTACCATCGTTGCACCACAGCATGCGTGTTTCAGATGGTAGATTTCTAACAAAATGCAATGTTAAAGTGTTTTTATTTCTAAAGGGTAAGTCATGATTCATGATTCATGCGTTTTAAAAGAAAAATGAATGTTATAATTAATTTATTCCGATTCGGTGACTTTATGCTCCGATTCGATCTGATCCGGTCCGATCCGGTAAACAAACCCCTTACAGGGAGGGGGACGGACGGACCTTACCTTGTTGTGCATGTTGTATTTCAAGCAGGCAAGAGACATTTGCTCCCCACTGATAATGGTTTCATTGTCATCACAGGTGTTAGTTTCAACACGAATGGGCACCTCTTTCCTTGGATGTTGTCTTGATCTGAGTACACTAAGGAGTGTTTGTAACTGATGGACACTGAGTGACCCAGCACTCCCATATTCTGAGATCAACTCCACTGCATACTGATGCATGTACAAATTTTCTGAAGACGTGCATGAAGTCAGTCTTATAAATGATACGCATATAACAACTATTGTCACTATAACATTGTTACTGAACAATACTAAAAGTGGGCTGGATCTTAATTGACCCATTTTTGCGATGATTGAGAGGCCTCTGTGTGAGAGCCCGCGAGATAAGCACAGAAGTCAAATCGAAAATCACGAAATCTGAGCCTGATCTGCTGATATCAATGTACAGCGTCGACGTGGATGGCGCAGTCATGAGCAATGGGAATTCCAACGTTACGACGTGTCTAAGCTGAAAAGGTGAACATTAAGGTAAACATTTTGAGTGATATACTTTTTGAGTGCGCGAGACTAGAGTTTACTCAACCTCGCCTCTAGACTGGTCCCCTGTCGTAGTTCTCGCTTCACTACTACGACAGGCATTTTGAACGCCAACTCGGCATGTGATTGGTCAGCCAAACGTCATCAACGGTCGCGCCATGAGTCATATCTATTTTTAGAGACTCCCCGCAACGTTGAAAGTCTTTATTGCTCATTTGCATACGTGTGCCTGAAAACAGGCAAACATGGCGGACGCGGCCTGTCGTAGTAGTGGAGGGACGGAGCGATACGACAGGGGACCAGTCTACCTCGCCTCCCAATCTGAAGAGGTCGCCACCATTGTTCCTCGGCTAAGACCTTAGACCACCTTGCAGTCGACATTCGTTCCTCATTTACCCCGTGAGCATGAAGCCTGCTTCAGTGGGCTATAGACCGGCAGCCCAGAGCAGTTTGGTCAAACGAACTTGGTACCAATTCCGGAGTCCAGGATCACGCAGAGAATGATAGGGCATATGAAGAACTGGACGTCTGCCGGGGACCCCCTGCTGCGTTTGGCCCCTGGGAACCCCCAAAAGAGGCAAAAAATCAGCTCGATCAAACATAGATAGGTACCACACACAATGTATTTCACAGTACTTTACACATCACACTGGGTAAAAAATGGTTCGTGACAGACATAATCGCTGCTGCATTAGGCCCGCCAGACACCCAAAAAGGGTCTAAAGATTTTGGCTGGATCAAACATTATTGGTACCACTTGAAACAAAGTATATATACTTCAACACATCTCAGAGAGTACAGAATGGTCAATACCAGACAAATTACCCGCTGCATTAAGCCCGCCAGACACCCCCAAAAGTTGACCCCACCCCCTGCTATGGCAAAATTGATGAAGATAAAACATGAAAGGTACCGAATGAAACTACTTTTGAATGAAAGGTAACATTCCACAAGGTACAAAGTGACCCTTGCCAGACATACTGCCTGCTGCATTAGGCCCGCCAGACACCCAAAAAGGGCCTAAAAATTTTCGCTAGATCAAACATTATTGGTACCACTTGAAACAAAGTTTATTTACTTCAACACATCTCAGAGAGTACAGAATGGTCAATAGCAGACAAATTACCCGCTGCATTATGCCCGCCAGACACCCCCAAAAGTTGACCCCACCCCTGCTATGGCAAAATTGACGTCAATAAAACAGGAAAGGTACCGCGAATGAAACTAGTAAAATGTGAATGTAACATTCCATTGAATAATAAGCAAGAAGTCAATCTCCAGAATTCACGAATTTTCGACCCCAACCGGGGTCTTTTTCAAGTGGAACTTTACAATCTGAAACTCTAGAAAAGACATTCCATCGATATATCATTCACCTTGCCTGATAATTCGCTGATAATTCCGGATCTGAGTTACAATGGAGCGATGACTCTGAGAGTGAAGATGACTTGTAAATTGTAATGTCCTGGAGGTGGTGAGCTATTAAGATGTCTGATTATTATTATTATTAAAAACAATTTTTATAGCACCTAACATTAAATAATTTCTAGCGCTTTACAATAACAGGCATGAAGTATTAAGACATTAAAACATTCAGACATAATATGCAGGAAAAAAATGATGAAACCTATAATTTTGCCAACATCTACATCTACATGTACTGTCTGATTAGATTGGTTGTATATATTGTATGATAGGTTTTGCAACCTGAGGCATGACAAAACAGCTACATTGACTGTATATTATATTTTGTCGAAGATTCTACAAATCATGTATTTCATGTACAGTATTTTGTATGGTACAACTACGTTGTATGTGTTATCCAACCAAGGTTTTTCTGGTGTCTGGCTGGCCTCGTGCAGCGGGTAGAATGTCTGGCAAGGTGAATGATATATCAATGGAATGCTACATTCACATTTTACTTTGTTTCAAGTGGTACCAATAATGTTTGATCCAGCCAAAATTTTTAGGCCCTTTTTGGGTGTCTGGCGGGCCTAATGCAGCAGGCAGTATGTCTGGCAAGGGTCACTTTGTACGTTGTGGAATGTTACCTTTCATTCAAAAGTAGTTTCATTCGATACCTTTCATGTTTTATCTTCATCAATTCTGCCATAGCATGCAGGGGTGGGGTCAACTTTTGGGGGTGTCTGGCGGGCATAATGCAGCGGGTAATTTGTCTGGTATTGACCATTCTGTACTCTCTGAGATGTGTTGAAGTAAATAAACTTTGTTTCAAGTGGTACCAATAATGTTTGATCTACCGAAAATTTTTAGGCCCTTTTTGGGTGTCTGGCGGGCCTAATGCAGCAGGCAGTATGTCTGTGGGGTCAACTTTTGGGGGTGTCTGGCGGGCAAAATGCAGCGGGTAATTTGTCTGGTATTGACCATTCTGTACTCTCTGAGATGTGTTGTAGTAAATAAACTTTGTTTCAAGTGGTACCAATAATGTTTGATCTAGCGAAAATTTTTAGGCCCTTTTTGGGTGTCTGGCGGGCCTAATGCAGCAGCGATTATGTCTGTCACGAACCATTTTTTACCCAGTGTGATGTGTAAATTACTGTGAAATATATTGTGTGCGGTACCTATCTATGTTTGATCGAGCAGATTTTTTTGCCTCTTTTGGGGGTTCCCAGGGGCCAAACGCAGCAGGGGGTCCCCGGCAGACGTCCAGTTCTTCATATGCCCTATCATTCTCTGCGTGATCCTGCACTCCGGAATTGGTACCAAGTTCGTTTGACCAAACTGGCCTGGGCTGCTGCTCTACTACTAAGACCTCTGACATGTCTGGAAAGGGCTGGAACCCAGCACAAGATTCTTGTGCTCATCGATTTTACAAATAAAAGTACAAATAAAAATAAAGTAATCATACCGAAAATTAGAATTTGTTCCAGTATTTGTAAAAATACTACTATTTTAACATTCCGTTCCGTTGGCGAATAAATGTTTTATTAAGGAATAAAGTACGAACTCTTTCGAATCCCTACGCAATTGGTTGTGCAACGGTCACAAATTCATCCGCCGTCAGCATTACAAATTGCATTGTGCAAAAGTAGTACCGGTCTAGCCCATTCCAGCAGAGGTAGCAGTACACAGTTAGCCCGGATCGTCTCAATGGGCCTTTTGGTGAACACTTGCTGCGTCACACCAACATTCACACAGACAAAAATCAATATTCTTCGAGATGAACTCCTTAGTGTTATATATCATTGGAAAGCACGAAACTTCATCTTAATGGAGGAGACAAACTTGAAGGATGACAGGTATCCAGCTCCGAGTAAAGGCAGGATCAGTAGGTTGCCTTGGAGATCTGTCAACAGACCAGAGCTGTACACGTGGGTGATGAAAGCTATGTTTGGGTGAAAATATTTCTTAAACTAGACACCAGATTTTAGCGAAAATCCACATGAAACTAGCAGAAATGTCGTAGATTTCAAATGTAAAAAAAAATTGATAGGTCGTCCTGCTCGTTTCACTGCTATCCACATAAATGTATTCCTCACGCTTTTTGCAACTGCCACCAGGGGAGCCACCTCATCATCATCATCTAGACGACAGGCCCATTTACTGACGGTCATACACTGTCCACATCCACAGATATGACAATATTCAAATACTGACAATTTCAGTATTGCTTCTACTATTCAAAAATCAAGCAACCGACGACAAACTCTTAACAGTTGCGCCTACACACCTGCCACATCTCAATCAAAAGAAATCGACTTTTTTATACGCACTATCGTATGGGGTACACATGCGGACCGATACAAAGCTAACTGTGTACTGCAACCCGTGGAAACCGGACCGCCACAACAACACGTCACTCGGGATGCCACGTGCATGCGTGTGCTATAAACATGATAAAAACAGCTTAAATTCGATCGCTTTCCCTCGATTTCATAATTCCTCATGACAAAACATGAACTGAAATTCATGATAGACTGCACCATTTTGGATAGAATCGCTTCAGAAGGATTATTTTGGTGTTTTCGTGAACTCGAAAAATTGGCAGAAACCGTGAGCGGGACGTGGGCGTGGCGAGAACTTGTGAATTTTGTTGTTTTCTGTACCGGTAGCCTACGTGTGTGTGGTATTTATTATCAGATTATAATAAGCCTAGGCCTATTTCTTAAAATTTAAATTTAGTTGTTTGCTTAATCGATCAGTGGTGATGGCCTAGGCAGTTGGCCAGCCTTGGGTGGGTAGGGGNTAGGCCATTAGGGGTTAACATGTTAGACAGGAACAGGTACGGGGGGATAGGAAGCTAGGCCTGGGCCTTGTGCTGATAATGTGATTAGTTGCGCATATGACCGTCACGGACGGGTGAGCCCCTCTATCCTCGGCCTATCGATATCATGGGCCGCTGTCTCTGGCAGCAGGTCAATAATTGTCATAATGATATCCTAGTCACCATAGAAGCACATTTGAATGATTATTAACTCACCAAGAAGGGTGCGTGAAGGGTGATATCTGATGACAATATCACCTTAAGGTTGCAGTACACAGTTAGCCCGGATCGTCTCAATGGGCCTTTTGGTGAACACTTGCTGCGTCACACCAACATTCACACGGACAAAAATGAATATTCTTCGAGATGAACTCCTTAGTGTTATATATCATTGGAAAGCACGAAACTTCATCTTAATGGAGGAGACAAACTTGAAGGATGACAGGTATCCAGCTCCGAGTAAAGGCAGGATTAGTAGGTTGCCTTGGAGATCTGTCAACAAACCAGAGCTGTACACGTGGGTGATGAAAGCTATGTTTGGGTGAAAATATTTCTTAAACTAGACACCAGATTTTAGCGAAAATCCACATGAAACTAGCAGAAATGTCGTAGATTTCAGATGTAAAAAAAAATTGATAGGTCGTCCTGCTCGTTTCACTGCTATCCACATAAATATATTCCTCACGCTTTTTGCAACTGCCACCAGGGGAGTCAATTTTTCAACACAAAATATCATCAAAAATGAAAATTTCTGGTCATAAGGAACATAGTGATATGCTCCTTTTGGCATTTGAGCAATAAATTTGTGGATAGGACCAATTTGAAAACGGTGCGCAACTTTTCATTTTGCGCCTTTGGCT
The DNA here is from genome assembly GCA_002633025.1 of Notospermus geniculatus. Lineage (NCBI taxonomy): Eukaryota > Metazoa > Nemertea > Pilidiophora > Heteronemertea > Lineidae > Notospermus > Notospermus geniculatus. The sequence continues at coordinate 133,349 of NMRB01000329.1, read as the reverse complement.
TCAAGTTACATTGGCGCCACCAGTGACCTCAGAACAGTGCAACCGCTATCTGCCTAGTGACGCCTAGCAACAGTCATTCCACCTATGGTTCCAATACCTGGGGTTAAGCCACTATCTAGGGTACACCCCAGGCTAGGGTTAGGATCGTGCCTAGGGTTAATCCCGGGCTAGGGTTCAGCTTTAAACTAGGGTTAAATCTTGGCTAGGGTTAGAGCCGGGCTAGGGTTAGGGCTGTTATTAGGGTTGAAGCTTAGTTTAGAAGGCGTTTGAGTTAGGGTAGAGCCTTCCCAGCTAGCACAGGTGCCTTGGCCCAAGGTTGGCATACACCCGGCAAGACTTGGCAAGACCTGGCACCAGGTATGCCTGGGAATGGCCAGGGCTGGCCCATGCCTGGCTCGACTGAGATATTCTGAATGAGATTGCCAAGGCAAGGCCAAGGCTGGCCCAAGGCTTGCTCCACTTTGCTGATAATGTGATTAGTTGCGCATACGACCGTCACCGACGGGGGAGGCCCTCTATCCTCGGCCTATCGATATCATGGGCCGCTGTCTCTGACAGCAGGTCAATAATGGTCATAATGATAGCCTAGTCACCATAGAAGCACATTTGAATGATTATTAACTCACCAAGAAGGATGCGTGAAGGGTGATATCTGATGACAATATCACCTTAAGGTAGCAGTACACAGTTAGCCCGGATCGTCTCAATGGGCCTTTTGGTGAACACTTTTTGCGTCACACCAACATTCACACAGACAAAAATCAATATTCTTCGAGATGAACTCCTTAGTGTTATATATCATTGGAAAGCACGAAACTTCATCTTAATGGAGGAGACAAACTTGAAGGATGACAGGCATCCAGCTCCGAGTAAAGGCAGGATCAGTAGGTTGCCTTGGAAATCTGTCAACAGACCAGAGCTGTACACGTGGGTGATGAAAGCTATGTTTGGGTGAAAATATTTCTTAAACTAGACACCAGATTTTAGCGAAAATCCACATGAAACTAGCAGAAATGTCGTAGATTTCAAATGTTAAAAAAAATTAATAGGTCGTCCTGCTCGTTTCACTGCTATCCACATAAATATATTCCTCACGCTTTTTGCAACTGCCACCAGGGGAGCACCTCCTGGAACTGGCCCAGACGACAGGCCCATTTACTGACGGTCATACACTGTCCACATCCACAGATATGACAATATTCAAATACTGACATCTCGTTTCACTGCTATCCACATAAATGTATTCCTCACGCTTTTTGCAACTGCCACCAGGGGAGCCTCCTCCTGGAACTGGCCTAGACGACAGGCCCATTTACTGACGGTCATACATTGTCCACATCCACAGATATGACAATATTCAAATACTGACAGATTCAGTATTGCTTCTACTATTCACAATCAAGCAACCGACGACAAACTCATAACAGTTGCGCCTACACACCTGCCACATCTCAATCAAAAGAAATCGACTTTTTTATACGCACTATCGTATGGGGTATACATGCGGACCGATACAAAGCTAACTGTGTACTGCAACCTTACGACGGCTTCGGGAACATGGGTCCAGCGTCGTCCAAATCAACGTCCTAATACGTCACAAATCAGCCCGTCATCGACACGTATGACGTCAGTCATTCAGTGTAGACCGTTTCAACGGAATTTGATGTTGAGACATGACGACGTCATCACTGAATGACTGACGTCATACGTGTCGATGACGGGCTGATTTGTGACGTATGAGGATGTTGATACGGCCGACGCTGATTGGCGATACCATGGGAACTGGGTATCCCGTGACGTCATGGGCGGCGTTTCCCCAGCACTCGAAGACTATTTCCCCATCAAAAGCACCTTTTCCAAAAATGATTTAGTCGGCAGAGGGAGGTACAACATACTGGACCATGAGTAACATATAGCCACAGTTTTCAAGAGCACACATTCAGCCAATCACCAGAATTTGCCGGCAGTTTGTTGCTTTAATAGTATAGATTGTTTTCCTTCTCTGCCCGATTTATAACAAAATGGAAAATAGGCGGTTGCCTTGCCGCGAAATTATGCAGTTGAACAGAGAATTCCTTGTTATATCAAAAAACTGCGTTAAATTTTCAAATCCGATGAAAATTAACGATTTTACAATGCTGAATTTGCAGCCTGTTTGGGCCGTAACCATTGCATTCCCCCTTGCCTTGATACGGTACATGATTACCTCATCTGTCCTACTAGTGGATTGGCATGACTCACTTGTAACCAGAGGGGTACAAGGTGCAATTAGGTCAGTGGCTCAGATTAACCAGGTGATGTAAGATTATGTAAAATTAATCAATGTGGGAAGGTGTATTTCTGCAATTCCATATTCTCTAAGGCCCTAGGGCCATATGCATAAAACTTCCTTAAGTTATAGTGTAAAACTTGCCCTCAAAGTGTAAGGATTTCACTTTACCAAGTGCCATGCTTAAGAAGGGCATACTCAGGAAAGGGCAACCCTTAACTAAAGTATTTCCAAGAACTGTGCTGTCAGCCAATGAAATGTCAGTATTCAAGGGGTTTCCCAGATTTCTTGAGTGTTAAGGCTGATTCATACTCCGTCCGGATTTTGCGCCGACTATGATCAATTTCACTGCGTGTGCACATTCACGTCGTGGAAACCTGCGATCAGTTTCATGCGCTTGACGGTCCGCAAGCGAGTATGAATCAGCCCATACACTTAAGAAAGGTTTCTCAATGTAGGCTGCATGTACATGAACATGACTGCAAGCAATGCTGTAATTCACTTTCTAGTACGTTAGGAACTGTGTAAAATGGTTGTTAACGGTGGAAAAGAAAACAAGCCTGGTGGCGTTAAGGTTCACGTAGTGAAATTATCGAAAAAAATATCGCAATTGAGGGACATGGGGCACCATTTTAGAAATTCTGAACTTCCAGTACCCGACATGGTCCTAAGGATAGTTCATTGCTTTGCCACCAGGGAAGTTATGGCACTACGCGTAGAATCCAGGCAGTGCTCATCCAGGAGGCGATTACCTGCACTCGACGACCGGTGTAGCCTGCTTTGTTCACCCACGTGGTGATGATCGACTCATTATTCAGAGGGGAGGCAGGCAAGGCGGGTTGATTTCTAATTATTAGGCGTTTCATAAGAGTTATCTACATTAATAATTCATACCTTATCTCAAAAATCGGCTAGTTTATTGTAACCTTTCTCCCACAAAATGTATCATTTTACGCATTTTACGTTTGCGATGTTGAC
>NMRB01000329.1:93394-113939 GCA_002633025.1 Notospermus geniculatus | reverse complement strand
CCCCTCCCCGGGCAGTAGCGAGGCCCCCTGGTCTCGGTGTCTATCCCCCGGGTAGGCTGGCCCTGAACTGTCCCCCGGGACAGTTGTGAGACCCTTGGTCTCGGCGAACATCCCATCGGATGGGCTGCTGTCCCCAGGACAGCCATGAGACCCCCGGTCCCGGCCTCCATCCTCTCGGATGGGCTGCTGTCCCCTGGACAGCCACGAGACCCCTGGTCTCGGTCTCCATCCCCTTGGACGGACTGCTGTCCCCCGGACAGCCCCGAGACCCCCGGTCTCGGCCTCCATCCCATCGGATGGACTGCTGTCCCCCGGACAGCCGACGAGACCCCCGGTCTCGGCTTCCATCCCCATGGACGGAGTGCTGTCCCCGGACAGCTCCGAGACCCCTGATCTCGGCCTCCATCCCGCCAGATGGACTGCTGACCCCCGGCCAGCTTCGAGACCCCTGGTCTCGACCCACGGACAGAGAGAAGCCAGGGCCACAACGCCTCGAGGGTGAACACAGCACCAGCTAACCATGCATAGGCATACCCCATACACGGAAAGCCGCGCTGCGCCACCCCGATACGCGTCGCCAGTCTGTTTTCAAGAGCAGTGGCACGGAACATCCGCTCTCGGCGACTTCCAAAAACAGACTGAGGGAAATGAGGCGATCACGTGACTTGGTGACGTCCCAGCACTTTGGATAGTGCGTCCGTCGTCCAGCGTCGTTGTCCGTTAGCAGGGCACGTTTCGTAACCGCTGGAGCTATTGATCTGAAACTTGGTGCATATATACCTCTAGGTCAGATGACCCACGACACCAAGTTTCGGTCCGATTCGACTCTCAGCTTGGCCACCAGGTGGCAGAAACTAAAACCACAAAAAATGCAATAACTCCTGAACTAATGACTAGATCATCTCCAAATTTTTATCATAGGTGTAGCTAATAAGGATACATAACATATATAACAGGTTTTTGATTTGACCTACTTTTCAAGGTCAGAGGTCAGAGTTCGACAAAAGTGACGAACCTGCCACTGTTTGTCATTATTTCACCGAGCGACTTCATATCTTGCGTAGACATGCATTGGAGGGGTACCTCTAAAAATGGTCCATGGACCATGTGCTCACCCGCTTGGACATACATGTAATAGTGTATAAATGACAGAGAGAGGTACATGTCAGTTATGAGCAATCAGGGTCAAGTCATTCCCAAGTTGCAGGACTTCAATGACTGTTGGGTTATGCCACCTGGTGGCCATATTGGATGTCCGATCGGGCCAAAACTCCACATGCACATAAAGGTCGTCTAGAGGGAGTCACATTTGAGTGATCTGGGTCAAATCGTTCCTGAGTTATAGCACATTTGATGATTTTCGGGCTATGCCACTGGCGGCCATATTGGAAGTTTAATCAGGCCAAAATTTGATGTGCTTGTAAAGGTAACATCAAGTTTGAGCACTGTGGGTCAAGCCTTTCTTTCTTTCTTTCTTGGATGATTTTCAGGTTACGCCACCTGCTGGCCATATTGGATGTCCAATCGGGCTAAAACTTCACATGCACATAAAAGTCATCTAGAGGGAACCACATACCGGTAGCACATTTGAGTGCTCTGGGTCAAGTCGTTCCTGAGTTATAGCACGTTGGATGATTTTCGGGTTACGACACCTGGCGGCCATATTGGAACTTTAATCAGGCCGAAATTTGACGTGCTTGTAAAGGTCACCTAGAGGGAGGTAAATATCAAGTTTGAGCACTCTGGGTCAAACCATTCCTGAGTTATAGCACTTCGATGATTTTCAGGTTACGCCACCTGGCGGCCATATTGGATGTCCGATCGGGCCGAAAGTCGGTATTTTTTAAGGTACCCCTCTGATACATGTTTATGCAAGATATGAAGACGCTCAGTGAAATAATGAAGAAAAGTGGCACGTTCGTTACTTTTGTCGAACTTTGACCTCTGTGACCTTGAAAAGTAGGTCAAATCAAAAACCCGTTACATATATTATGTATCCTAATTAGATACACCTATGATAAAAATTTGGAGACAATCCAGTCATTAGTTCAGGAGTTATTGCACTTTTTGTGTTTTTGGTTTTGGCCACCTGGAGGCCAAGCTAAGAATCGAATCGAACCGAAACTTGGTGTTATAGGTCATCTGACCTAGGGGTATATGTACCAAGTTTCAGATCAATAGCTCCAGCGGTTACGAAACGTGCCCTGCTAACGGTCAACGACGGATGCCGCCGACGACGACGGATGCTGCACCACGACAAAAGCTCACGGGTGAGCTAAAAATACCAAGTTTCGGCCCGATTGGACATCCAGTATGGCCCCCAGGTGGCGCAACCTGCAAAATTAAATAAGTGCTATTACTCGGGAACGGCTTGACGCAGAGTGCTCAAATTTGATATTTACCTCCCTCTAGATGACCTTTACATGCACGTCAAATTTCAGCCTGATTTGACTTCAAGCGTGGCCAGCAGGTGGCGTAACCCAAAAATCATCAAAGTGCTGTAACTCAGGAACGCCTTAACCCAAAGTGCTCCAATGTGCTATGTGGCCCCGTGGAGATGACCTTTATGTGCATGTGAAGTTTCGGCCCGATCGGATATCCAATATGGCCACCAGGTGGCGTAACCTGAAAATCATCAAAGTCCTACTTGGGAATGACTTGACCCAGACAAACTTGACCAGACATACGTTCGGTTGTCTTCTACTATTTCCTGATCGGTTTTTACGAGGTCTATTAAAATCTCTCTCTGCTGGTCGGGCCCCAGGGGTCGGGCGTGAAATTGTTCTCCCTGACAAAGCACGCGGCATACTACAGTTCATCCTCTCGATAGGCCTATATGATGAATGGCGTGCAAATGAGGTCATCTAAGGTATAACCCTTTACAATTTATTACATTTGTCTCAACAAAAGCAGTGCGATCGGCGATACACATTTACCGTAATCACCTGTTGGACTTGACTACCGGTAGCTAGACGGACGTTCTTGCGTTGTTTGAAATTCCAGTAAACACCAGTCTTTTGGTAGACTTGTCTAACTGCTGTCTTACAAATGTTTAGGCTTAAACAAGTGTGAAGTGGGCATTTATCTCTATCAGGACATCAACAGAGGCCATAAAGCGTAACGATGAACGAAATCGGAACTTTATTCAAGCGGTGACTACAAGATCAACTCTGCTCGTGTGTCTCTCTTTTTCGCTCTCCTCGATCCCCATCGGGTGGGTGCGGCACTACCGGGCCGGGAACCCCAGCTCTCACTTCCCCTGGGTTCTCACCTTGTAGTTGTGGCACATCTGGGCCGGGAACCCCAGCTCCAGCATCCATCCGACCACGTGGGACTACTCCCATGGCAAGTGGCACCCGGCATCGCGAAGGTGTCGTCTGAGGGCGGTGGGCTCCCTGTTGTGGCACCTCCTCCTCTGGATCGGTATTACGATCGGACAAAGGGCGAGGTATTCGTGGTGGTTCACATGGTTTCAGACGATTGTGATGAACGACAAGTCTATGTCGCACTCGCTTATCTACACTCTGTATCCTGTACGTTACACCAGGCAATCCGTTAGACTGCTGAAGGCGTTTTACCACGACGTAGGGCCCAACCCATGGCATCGCCAACTTGCGGTGACGGTCCTTTGAAACCGGGTTGTGTAGCCATACCCGGTCCCCTACCTGATACGGGTGGTGTCTTGCCCATTTATCAAAGACTTTCTTTTGTCGCTCCTGACTGATTATTGACGTGTTCCTGGCCTCAGCAAAGGCACTTTGCAGCTCTCGGAGTACACTCCTCGAATACTCGCCAGCTGATTCCCAGTAATTCTGTAGGCAATCCGTTAGACTGCTGAAGGCGTTTTACCACAATGTAGGGCCCAACCCATGGCATCGCCAACTTGCGGTGACGGTCCTTTGAAACCGGGTTGTGTAGCCATACCCGGTCCCCTACCTGATACGGGTGGTGTCTCGCCCATTTATCAAAGACTTTCTTTTGTCGCTCCTGACTGATTATTGACGTGTTCCTGGCCTCAGCAAAGGCACTTTGCAGCTCTCGGAGTACACTCCTCGAATACTCGCCAGTTGATTCCCAGTAATTCTGGCTTGGGCACCCATACACGATGTCGGCTGGCAGACGTGGTTCTCTGCCATGAACCAAAAAATATGGACTCATTCCAGTTGTCTCGTGCACGCTCGAGTTATATGCAAACTGTACCGGACCAAGGTGGAGATCCCAATCTCTGCCATGCTCAGTTGTTATTTTGGCAATAGCATTCTTTAAGGTTTCATTAAATCGTTCTATCATGCCGTTTCCTTGCGGATGATACGGCGTGGTCCTCGACTTCTCTATTCCAAGCATCAGGCATAGCTCTTGCACAATCTGTGCCTCATATTCACGTCCCTGATCAGAATGGATAGTCTCAGGCATTCCATGTTGACAAACATAACTCCGGAATATTAAGTCCGCCACTGTCCTTGCTGTCTTGTCTCTGATAGCATAGAGGTTTACGTACTTTGTAAAATGGTCTCCGATCACCAGGCAGTAACGGGCACCCCGTGGTGTGACTGGTAACTCTGTAAGGTCTGTCGCTACGAGTTGAAACGGGTATGATGTTTCAATGCTCTGCAGTGGTGCTTTCATACCAGGATTTGGACTATTCCTAGCGACGCATAGCGGACAAGTCCGACAGAATTCTGTTGCATCCGAGACTAGTCCTGGCCAATAAAATCTATTCTGTAGTTTTCGTACTGTCTTGTTCCGTCCGAAGTGGACAGAGGTTACCCCTCCATGCATTTCGTCCATTATCTGTGCACGATACCCCGGTGGGACTACTTGTTGAAACACAGGCTTCCTCTTCTTTCGTAGGAGACACTTCCTAACCAGGATTCCATTTAGGATAGACAGGGTATCGAACATGTGCCAGTAGGTTCTCAGGTCTCGTCCACGGCCCTTAACTGCCGCCCACAATGGTTTATCTCCAGCCTGCACCCATCTGTATACTTCGGAGACAGTCGGATCCTTCTCCTATTCACTCTGTATCGAATTCAAGGGTGTCCATGTTCATCTCTTGGCAGAAGAGATGTAGCTCTAACATACCCTTCCCTCTGTATTGGTTCACTGTTCAGGTCAGGAACCCCTGGCCTTTCAGAGTTGCCTACCTGTTCTTTGGTGATCTCTGCTTGATCCGTACCTGTAGCAGGTACTGGCACCTCCGATGGAGGCACTGCAAACAACTCCTTGATGAGATCATCCAGCTTCTCGATTACCTCTCCTTCTCCCGACGGCCTCCGACTCATGCTATCTGCATTTCCATTTTTTACGCCTGGACGGTAGTGGACTTCAACGTCACCCCAGGTGCTGAGTTCATTCATCCATCTCGTTCTCTTCTGGGTAGCGTCAGCATCCCATTTAAGCTTGTTTCTCTGCAGCAGAGGTTTATGGTCAGTGATTATCGTGAATTGTGACCCATAAAGGTAGATGTGGCACTGTCTGAGACCCCATATCATAGCCCAAAGTTCCTTATCATAGGTGCACCAGTTTCTTTCGGAGCCACTGAGAGACTTACTGTAATAGGCGATTACGCGTTCCATTCCGTTTTGGAATTGACTCAATATGCATCCAACTGCTGCATCCGACGCATCGGTGTGTAATATGAATGGTTCGCCCCATCTTGGGAACCCCAAGATTGGCGGCGACGTTAGCCGTGCTTTCAACAGCTCAAAACTGTTCTGACATTCATCATCCCACGTAAAAGGAGTGTTGCTCTCTGTCAGGTGTATCAAAGGCTGTGCTATCTTCAAGAATCCGTGAACGAAACGACGGTAGTAAGAAGCTAATCCTATAAAGCTCTGAACTTCTTTCACCGTCCTTGGAATCGGCCATTCCTTGACCTTTGGAGTGTTATTCAGATCTGGCCTGATGCCGTTGCGAGAAACATGGTGTCCAAGGAAGATCATCTCCACCCAACATATGTGGCACTTCGATGGCTGTAATTTCAACCCAGCTTTCTGCAGGCGCTGAAATACCTCCTCCAAAACCTTGAGATGCTCATCGAATGTCTTAGTGAATATAGCTAAGTCATCTAGGTATGTTAGCAGAACCCTCCAACTCATACCCGCAAAAGCTAGCTCCATCAGACGCTGGAACAGTGGAGGGGCATTGCAAAGGCCGAACGGGAGCCTCTTAAACCTGTACAGATTCGTTCCTACTGAGAAAGCGGTCTTATCTCTATGATCCTTGTTTACCGGGACCTGCCAATAACCACTGGTCAAGTCTAAATTCGTAAAGAAGGCGGCCCCCGCCATGGACGCTAAGGAATCATCGATTCTAGGCAATGGATGAGCATCTTTCTTTGTCACGGCATTTAACCTCCTGTAGTCCACACAGAATCTAAAAGCACCGGATTTCTTCCTAACCAACACAACAGGCGATGACCATGGACCTGAGCAGGGCTCCACCACATCATCTCGCAACATGTCGTTTACCTGTCCCTCGACTTCATCTCGCAAATGGAACGGTACCCGGCGAGGAGGTTGTTTTATTGGTGCTGCATCGCCTGTGTCTATCGTGTGTTCCACAAGATCGGTGAACCCCCGATCATTTGGTGTTTTACTAAACACTGTGCTGTACTTCTTCAGCAGCGACCGTAGTTCGCGCATCTGTTTTTTCCCAACTCTGCAGCCAGACAAATCGACTAGAGGGACCCCTTCATTATCTACTGCTACTGGTTGTTCCTCGCAAGTTTCATTCGGTTGAAATTCCTCCATCAATTCATATGTTCTTTGCACCTTGTTCGCCTGTTGACCATGGAGGCAATGAAATTCTCCGACGCACGTTCCCTTGGCTAACTCCAAAGGCTGGGCCTCAGGATTCATAACCCGGACTGGGATGAGTGAATCCCTGGCTGTGGCTGCAATCCGCGAAACTACCATTCCCGGAGGGTTCGTTGGTTCTAAAGGGCGGTTTACACTAGGTTGCACCAAGTTGCAAGTTGCAGCAACTTGCAACTTGTTGCTAACTACCTGGGACGGTTTACACATAGAAAAATCGATGCAACATCTAGCGTGATCGAGTTGCAACAAGTTGCATGCCCGTTTACACATGCAACTTTTATGAAACTTTTTGGTCTCATCAGGTTTACGCAACAAGTTGCATGAAGTTGCATATGAAAAGTTGCATGTGTAAACAGGCCTTAAAATACCTTCATACTTTAGGTTCGGGAACCCCGAACCATAGGCGAGATAGGCAGGTATTATAACTTCAGTTCTCCCTGGGATGGTAGTAGCTCTGAGTACTCTTGCTGTTGCTGTAACTGGTATCCTAGCAGTTTCTAGCAATGGAAACGTTTCACCCTTTATGGCGACTTCCTTCCTTTGTGGGTTGACGGTGACGGCATTCTCCAACATAAAATCCCATCCAAGTATAATAGGACTATCCATCTTTTCCATGACCCTAAATGGATGGCTCAATTTCAGCGTTCCTATGTTAATAGGCAGTTCTGCTACTCCTAAGATAGGTACTCTCTCCCCGGACACAGAGGCAATCTGGGCCGCTATTGGGGTTAGCGGCCCCTCCTCCCCACGGTATAGATCGTACACATCCTTTCGCATGAGCGAAATATCCGCCCCAGTATCAAACAGAACTGGGATATCCTCGCGGTCTCCAATTGTTATTAGTACCCGCGGTACTATTCGCTGAGTCTGCTTCCTATTCTGTTGAGCTGCCGACCGACCCCCATCTGCAGCTCGGTCTAGTTTAAAGGGGACTGATCAAACCAACAGTCTGCCCTGCGATGACCGTAACGACCACAGTTGTAGCAGTTCCCATCAAATCGTCTGTTATAAGTAGGTTGGTCCTGGCCTGAAGAAGGATACGGAAGACGGTCCATGCCCTCAGGTTGGGAACCCCACACCTGGGACTGGTCCGCCCCATCCCTTGGGTTATAGGGCATCCTACGGTCATAGGAACCGTGTCGGTAGCGCTGGTCATCTACCTGCGAACTGTTAACTCGGCCATATTGATTACTGTCACCCACATTCTGGTTTCTATCCTGCTGGCGGTATTGATAGTAGGACCTACCACGACCCCGGCCTCTACCACGACCCCGGCCTCGTCCAGTATCCTGGTTGTTCATGAACTCCTGCATCTGTTGCGTCAATTTTTCCACTTCCCCCCTTAGCCTATGGGGTTCCGAAGGTGCTTGATCTGCAGGAGAGGGGACCCCACCATCCTGCCCACCTTGCACCTGACGAACAACTGGCTCAGTTTCCGGAGGTGCAGACACCATTCTTACCTGTGTGAACTGTTCAGCTAACTGGGCTGCCTGACGGATCGTGGCGGGGTTTTGGGTCAATAGATGTAGCTGTAGTTCCCCAGTCCCGACACCTCTCATAAACTGTTCTTTGGCAAGTGTATTCCGGTGATCTTGCGGGAAATCAGCAAAAGCTGTGGCCGCCTTGCGGAGGATTCTCAATTCGAATGCTGCCACTGTCTCATCGGCCTCCTTGGAAAGCTTCATGAATTCCTGTCGCCGTAGAAGGGCATGCTCCTGGGGGTCCAGCCGGTCTTTCATGGCTTGTTTGATGAGGTCGTAATTTTGTTTAGTCTCATCTGAAAGACTGTCGTATGTCAGGAAGGCATTATTTGCCAAATACAGTGGTAGGACCTGATGGCGTCGAGGCACGTCTGCTGCTGCATCTGACGGGGGTTGAGGTACAAACAATTCAAACCTCCGAAACCATAAAGTAAAATCTTCTTCCGGATTTCCATTGTACTCCTTTAACTTGGGTCGTGCAGCAGCCATCGCAATTGCTTCTAATTATTCGATGCACTCCAAAACAAAGGACAATCACGAGTCCAATAACAATTATTTATACTTCACACAAAACACAATTACGGATTTGAACACAATCGATGCCCAAAATGGTACGGTATATGCCACTGATTGGATCAATGTCGTTGTTTAACAAAGGGGAAGGGCAAGTCTCAAAATCTCTCTAGCCCACTTTGCAGCTGTTTCCTTTGTGGGGTGGATGCCATCAGCTTTCAGCCTGTTTTTCCTTGCACCATAAAAGAACTGTTCTCCCTTCCTGTAACGAGAAACTACACCATCGATGTCTATTGTGGGTACCCCACGCTCAGTGTTCGAATCTCTGATACCTCTGTTAGCTTCTAAAAATGCCTTGACATCGCCAAGGTGAAGGTTCGTTCGAGGTGGAAGGGTACAAAATATAGGCTCGTATTTTAGAACATTCCTTAACATTAAGGTCGACCTTAAGTCTATTGTAAAACCATCGAGAACAATAGATTTAAGGTGGACCTTAATGTTAAGGAACATTCTAAAATACGGCCCATAATTTTGCAATGGTGTCGTGCAGCCAATACTATCAATTCAGACCGTTGCTGAGAGAGGTAACTATCGATACACTTCATATGGTTTGTAGCCTCTTCTTGGGTAAACTGAACTGGCGGAGGGTTTCTATAATCTCTTCGCTCAAAGACGTCGTTAGTCCCCGCGCAAATCACAACAACATAACTACCGGGGTGAATACTAAGGTAAGCTCTTAAGTTATCAGTAACACGCTGGATCCCCGCATCTCCATCAACATGCACTTCCTTTACGTGCGGGTCCAGATCAAGGATGGGTTTCGCTAACCGAAGTAATGAGTCGCTGAAGACAACAATGCCTGAATCCCGGCGGGTTTCAACACACACCCTCTTCTCGTTTACTTCTGAAGGCAGGTCCTCATCGTCTGAAGAAGGAAGCAGTGCTTCTGGTGCACGATACTTTGCCCGCGGCATGTTTGTTGATGATAACCATACACAGTGGGAACCCCACAGACAAACCTGAAAATGGAGATAGACACATTTTTCTCATAAACAATGTCCTAATGCAACTAATTATATGGCACATGCACTTCCGCCGGTAGATCCTTTGCAATAATGGAACTAGGTAACCCCACAGTTCCCTTTAACCGGTAGGTTCTAAACCTTGGAACCATTAAACCATGAAACCATCCAGGAAAATATGGAACCACCCAGAAAACCATGAAAATACCCAGGAAACCATGGAACCACCCAGGAACCACCCAAAATATCCTTATTCTTAAACATGACATGGCATTAGCTCTTTTCCAATTGCTATGGAGGTAAAAAGCATGTATGATTATCATCAAGCACAGACGATGTGTCACACCTTGGATGAGGCATACCCTCCCAGTCCAACACAACATGACTGTGCTGATACTAATTCATAATGCAAACATGCTGGTCTCAGTTATTTTATACTATTGATGGTGAACACTAGTGTAAACAAATCATAATTAGCCTTCTCAGAAAGATTANTTAAACGGAAAGTACTTTCGTAAAAAACGGATCGTTACGCCCTGCAGGCATCAGGCCTGTACCTTACAGACTATGTGGGAAACTGATGTGTCGCATCCCAAGTCTGCAAAATTGTTTGCGAACTCAAATTTTGACAACCTGTTATAACTTAATTAACTCCATCGTAATTAGTCAAAATGAACAATTCTTTCACAGAACGGGAGCCTAAAGGTTGTAGCTAAAACATTTCGTTAACATCAGTTTGTTACTTTTTGTCATGAATATGTTAGGACGCTTGTTTTCAAAGAGCGTCAATAAAGTCGGCATAGGTAGCCCCCAGCCTTAAGATTTGCACAGCGACGTCCAAAAGTAAATGTAGTGCAAAACTTGAAGTAAAAGCATTTGCTACCTTTTATGAATATCAGCCATTGTTTACATCTTGCCATCGGGCGATATCCTGTTCCTGAGCAAATCATTTTGCCCGAGTTCAGGCTAATCGTCTTCAGGGCCTATGGGAAAATCTTAGTGACTGATTCTGATTTCTTTTTCAATAGTTTCAGTCCCTGAAGATCATCTGTTAGCTGATACAAGCAGAGCGTCCACACCAGGGCCTGGTGTGGAGGAGATACACTTCCCTTCATTAGACTCTGAGAAGCAGGAGGATGGCGAGGAAACGTGCCCGAAGAAAGACGAGGAGAAAGACGACGAGACCAACGCACCTCCCGCACCAGATTCCCCTCACCTTGGTCCTGTAGATGTCTCTTACAGTGGACCTCAGCTTACGCAAGCTGAGGTCGAATCTGCAATGAAAGTGGTACGCATGCTTTTCTTGTCTGAAGTTCCCCGGCATGTCTGGTCTCAAGGTCAAGAAATCAAACCATGAAGGCTGAATTCATTCCCGTGAAACAAAATTTTCTTTCCATGAACAAAATACGTGCAACTCGGTTCGCGTTTCTAAAGGCGACTCTCCACCAGCAAGTTTTCTTGGGGTTTTCTTGCGCAAGTTGGCTCTCTATGGGCAATTCAACTGCGAGCAGTTGTTTATGTCACTGGTCCCAGCGTAAGCCGTGAGGAACAAATAATGGTGAATTGCCCATTGTGAGCCAAATTGCGCAAGAAAACTTGGTAGTATGTAAACATTGAAACGTTTCAAAAGAAACGAGCCAAATGAAACGACCCAAAAAACATGTTAAATCTGAAGTTGCATGGCAGAAACGGTGTAATTTTGTTATTTCCAGTTCATTTTTGGCACTTCATGGCATAATAGCATTAAAATCTCTCAAAACACACGTCTCCCGTTCAAAACACACGTGTTGTTATTGTTTACATGACACCATGCTTCCCTCATTCAATTTTCAAGGTCTCCGACCCCAAATATGGAAGTCGTCGCTTCAGAAATTCTCTATGTGATTATTAATACCTTTTATCATGTACTTCCGCTATATGTCACTCGCCATGGTTATTTTCTGTGAGGAATTTGTGTGAGGCCTCAAAACGTCTTCAAAATATATCGTTTTTGATATTGGGCAAAGTTTGTAACACAACGTGCATGCGAGTCGTGAATAGATAATAAGCCATGAGCATTCCAACCAATTAGGGTACTCCGATCATTCCATTATGAGGGGTGCGAGGTTGGCGAGAGGAAAATGTGACAGCGTTCCTCGCAGTGTAGCCTAAATCTGGCTAAGAAATTGCAGAAAAAGCTAAAATGATGATAAAAATCATGAAGGCATCGGGTCATCTACATTCCTCTATTCAAACAATGTAAAATAATATAGGTTTATTGGTATTTTTGTTATGATTTTTCGTATTTTTAAAAACTTTTGGGTCGTTTCATTTGGCTCGTTTCTTTTGAAACGTTTCAATGTTTACATACTACCAGAAAACTTGCAGGTGGAGAGCCGCCTTATGTCTCTTTTTTAATGAATTCTCTATCGCGATATCTTCGCGGCTGACTATCTCCAAGCTTGCTGCCAACTGGCCGACTACTATTGTGGCTTCTTAGCAAGATCTTAAAAGCTTCCTGCCAATTGTCACAATCTAAGTCAGTGGAAATTGTCATGCCTTTCCTTAAACTTCTCACCGTCGCTGCTGATGAAATTTGCTTCATTATCGCAATGTACATGTAACTCGAGAAGTATCCCCATCTGTGGTGTTGAATGTAATCATAGCTGCTTGGTTACGATTCAAATTACCTTCGTTTGGCAAGAAGCTGTTCGAAGTTCACCCTTCAGAGGGACTAGTTATTTTTCAGCCGGCAGAGGAATTAGATCTTTTCCGATGCCCCTTTGAGTTGCGTAAGGTATCGTACATATTGGTGATCTAGTGACTGTGTTTTGTGTTAAAAAACATGCCACAAATACATGTATACCCTCTGCAGTACCCTCCATGACCCTTCTTCAGGAAAAAGATATTATAGATGTAGACTTTGAAAACGGCCCCGCGCAATGCGTATTTTGGTTTCGTATGGAGTTCCAGGAAAAGTGTTAGCTTTGCTTAGCTTCCCACATGTATAAATGTACAGTACATGGAAATGCAGCTCAAACCCTACAGAAGGCCTGCTTCCAACTTGCCCTTGGCAGATGGATTGACGATTGAGGTTGCTTTTGTTTTAGTTTAGAATGGTTTGTGTGTTCTTCTTTTGTTGCAAAGTATTCGACAACCATAAAATGCGGATATCTTTTCGTCAAGCAAAAATGACACCTACATCGGGATTGCAGAACCACTCTTGCTTGCTGCTTCTTAAAGTCGTCCGTGTCTTATCACATGGTTTACAAAAGACACCATGCACGTGTTGCAGTTGTCTGTGGGGTGTTTCTTGTTTCTTATTTTGCCCTTCGCTTAATACACATCGCAACAGAACTTGGTTTTAGAGAAAAAATGGTCGTTGGCTTCTTTCATATATAGTGAGGTTTCATAAATCTGACGAAAAAAGAAGTTCGAAATACGAAATTGGACTTCATTTCCATGACGTAATGTATTTCTGGAGATGGTTGGTACCACAAATGTCCCTCCTGCCAGTGCGTCTTTTAGCATGTTATGTAAGACCGAAAGAGTTATGGTGCATCTTGAATTTTTAAATTTCCACTTCGTATCTACGAAGTGGAAACGAAAGATAAGTTTTAAAGTTTAATATACACCGTAACTCTATCGTTCTAACGTCATACGTTAAAAGACGCTCTTGCAGCAGGCGATATTTTTGTGGTACCAAACATTTCCTGAAATACATTACGTCATGGAAATGAAGTCCAATTTCGTAGTTCGTACTTCGTTATTCGTCAGATTTGCGACACCTCCCTATTCATGTCGGCAGTACGAGGACGAGTGTGGAAACGGAAACGGGATTCACTTCCGAATAGGGCCCACTTCCGAGATCCCATTGGCTACACCGGGACGACTAGCACGGGGTATTTCCATCGGTTGGTGTTGGCCAGGTGGCCATTGGCCCATTTAAAGGGCGTGATGATTGGACTTCCCAACGTTGGCGCCTTGGACCAACGGACAGCGACAGGAAACTCCTTGGCTGGTCTTTTCCCATCAGTAGGGAGGTTTCGCAAATCTAATGAAACACGAAGTACGAAATTGGGCTTCACTTCCATGACGTAATGTATTCCAGGACATGGTTGGCACCAAAAATATCGCCTGCTGCAATAGTCTTTTAGCGTATGACGTAGACCGATCGTGTTATATACATGTACAGTCTATATTAAACTTTATAATGGCGAGTTCTTATATAGCGCTTCATAGCGTATTACGCTCTCTAAGCGCTTCACACATTATTACCCCAGCCTATGATTCAGAAACCTTTCTGTAGAAACCAAAGGGCAGCCACAATATAGCGCACACGATGAAAATTTCAGGCCAGTTGAGACTTACAGAGTGGCACGGCTGGGGATCGAACCCACGATCTTCCGATCACGAGTCCTCAGCCCTAACCATTATGCCACCGCGCTCCCCTGAAATTTATCTTTCCGTATCGACTTCGTAGATACGAATTTGGAAATTTAAAAATTCAAGATGCACCAAAACTCTCTCGGTCTTACATGATGCTAAAAGACGCACCGGCAGCAGGGACATTTGTGGTAGCAACAATCTCCAGAAATACATTTGGTCCTGGAAGTGAAGTTGAATTTCGTATTCGTACTTCCGTAATTTCGTATTGCGAAACGTCACTATTGACACCTAAACCAAGGCACGTTTCTTGATATTCGAACCCTTTTTTCAGTACGACGATACGTTTGAGGACTATCTTATTTTTGTTATGATTTTTCGTATTTTTAAAAACTTTTGGGTCGTTTCATTTGGCTCGTTTCTTTTGAAACGTTTCAATGTTTACATACTACCGATCAACTCTGCTCGTGTGTCTCTCTTTTTCGCGCTCCCCGCGCCGTGCCCCCAACCTATGGGGCGCACTTACAGCAAAATGTCTCCCCATCACACAAGTCCAAGTTAGACAGGCGAAAAACACCTTTTATAAATTCGGGCCAATGAATTTTAATTTAACATGAACTATGCATTTACAGTTTAAATACAGAAGAAAGACCACATCCACTCCAACACATCTAGTCTGATTAACACAACGTCTGATTAAGATCTTCACAGATTAGGAAGGTACAGTACATATTTCTGTTCTTCTGGTACATTCTCCCACAGGAGCATATGATCCTTGGACCATTTCATTTCTTTCATTTGGCACCCCCTGTAAATGCAGAGGATTACGATTTTCTTAAGAATCGAACTTCTAGATACTGTATTTACCTAATAAATCTGCAAATAAAACATGAAACATTTTGTATGCTACCGGTATGCTTTTCTTGGCCATTTCTAAAATGCGGATTCTGCGGATTCGGCGGAATCTGCAGATTAAGGTTAAATTGGCGGATTGAGTCAATGCATGGTTGTAGTACAAAGTCCTTATCTGTGGTCCTTTTGTTTCCACTTCCCAGGTGTATTTACCCTCATAATGCGGTAATAATGCCAACGGGATATGTGCACATACATGTATGTTTACAATGCTACCTTGTGGAATAAAATTCTGGGATCAACTATTTGCGATGCCATTTTGGACGGCGCTTTGTCGGCCGCGTTGACTGTGTGTTGGAAAAGATACTTTTGATTGCTGTTTTTCCCCAAAACCTTTAAGCAAATTCGACTCCCAAACTGCACCCAAATTTGGAATTTAAAAACAATGACTGCTACATTTATATATTCTCGTCCCTTAGATGCCAGCGTATCACAACATTAATTTTGATTTAAAATCCTTCCAACCCACCCCCTTCCAAACGGCTAAATGAACTGATATGCCACATCCCCTTCGAACTCCGGTATAAACGGCAAAAAATCGACCTTTACACATTCAAGCGTATGTGTAGGCCTATTAATTGGTAGGTTCTAAACCTTGGAATGATGAAACCATGAAACCACCCATGAAACCATGAAACCAACCAGGAAACTATGGAACCAGCCAGGAAACTATGGAACCACCCAAAATTATACTTTTATTCCGGCTTTGTCAAAACAGCAAAATGACGAAATGACAAAACGAAGTGATGGACTACTTTGTACTTGTACAAACAGGTCAAGTGGTTTTAGGCCTAAATACTAGTACATGACAGCATATTAAGACATCAATGTCTTTATGATGACAGCCATCATGATATTGCACTCTTGATGCTCTTGACTCTGGCTGCAGATTCAATCTTATTCTTAATCATGCAGGGCACCCTGGTGTTCGGACTCCTTGCCAACTCTGAAGTCAGCTCTGCGACTGAAGCTCGGCATGATCTCAATGCCTGAGACCAAATGTGCTGGGTTTCTGGGAACCTCAGTGACCCCTCGTTGTTTATATTGAGAAGGCTAATCTTTCTGAGAAGGCTAAATTATGATTTGTTTACACTAGTGTTCACCATCAATAGTATAAAATAACTGAGACCAGCATGTTTGCATTATGCATTAGTATCAGCACAGTCATGTTGTGTTGGACTGGGATCTGTGCTTGATGATAATCATACATGCTTTTTACCTCCATAGCAATTGGAAAATAGCTAATGTCATGTCATGTTTAAGAATAAGGATATTTTGGGTGGTTCCTGGGTGGTTCCATGGTTTCCTGGGTATTTTCATGGTTTTCTGGGTGATTCCATAGTTTCCTGGCTGGTTTCATGGTTTCATGGTTCCAAGGTTTAGAACCTACCCTATTAATTACGTGACTGAACCCCCTATTTAACCTTAATCCACAGATTCCGCCGAATCCGCATTTTAGAAATGGCCGCTTTTCTTTGGGTACCAGAGACCTTATATAAGGTGTTTTCAAGGAGTGTCCCCTACACTAGAAGGATTTTCACCAGAATCAAACCTGGCTCACAGACAATGACCCAATACATCTGCCCAGAGAACATGAAGAGTTTATATCCACTCCTGCTGCAGGCTGTAGAGAGCTCACAAGGTGTGACAGCCAGACAACTGTATGAAACTGACAGAAACAATCAGATAACTTTCTTTGAACGTGCTGATACAACCACGTTCATCACTCGGCGGTACTGCTACATTGTAGATATCCAAACAACTTATCCTGTCCTCCATTATGGATGAATTGTCTTCAGAAATCAGAAGTTGATCACCCCGAACAATGTTGGAACCATTTTTAACATGTCAATTTGAGCACTTAATGAACTTCCGTATGCTTTCATCGTTGCAAGATCTTGTTCTAGTTTCATATCTAAATCCTGAAAGAGAAGAAACGGTTAGTGATAAAACCCGGAATGAAACGAAACGAAATGAAATCATCGAAATGATCGAAATGGGACTCGCAGGGAAATTTGGAATTAACGTACGCCGCGTTAAATGTTAAATGTCTTTATGTGCAAATCTATGCGTCCGCCTTGAATTGACGTTTTTTCAACATACCACACAAAATCAAATTGATGTTTAAGAATCAGAATGCCAAAGAAAATGCCAAATACATAGCGGAGGATCGTGGTACCAATGTACTAAATTGCCGATTGAGACCAATTAGGCCTAACCACTAAAACACAACTGGACCGATGCAGTCCATACGTGTTCCTCGTTAGTAAATACGCAGCCGAGCACATGTATTTCGATGGTTATTTCGATGCATTGTGTTATGTCAGGGAGCTCTATATTTAGCGTAGGATGATTATAGATAATTGGGCAATGGTGCCAGCCCACATCATGTACGAAATTCCCTTCGGTGCTCTTCAAGTTGCCGCCAGTTTCTTCTGTGTTTTCTTCACTCATTCGGTTGGTGCATAAACCAAGCGTCAATGTCGGAGCAGATTCTATGTGAACATCGATATTACAATAAGACTTGCCAAAACGAATATAAATTCATGCAAATCATGCCCATTTCGATCATTTCATTTCGTTTCGTTTCATTCCGGGTTTTATCACAAACCAGAAGAAACAAACTTTCCAGGGACACTGTGCTATCCTCTCTGGCAGACTAAAGCCCCATTTCCACTGCAGCAGTTTCCACCACAGTTTGGGTTGAGTGATGTGGTCTTCACAGGCCTTACCTTTGGGATAATTAGCACCCCAAGTATTGTTAAACCATCGAAGGATTCTCCAAAACCCTGTGAAAATTGCACTGCTCGCCGCAAATTATGAGAGCAATCCGCTGCAGTGGAAAGGGGGGGTTTAGGCACTGTGGTTGAAGGGATCCGCTGCCCACGGAAACCATATTCGCTATGCAGTGATGTCATTCAGGTTAAGACACACCCTTAACAAAACTTTGATGAAGATCAGTCACAGTTCAGAAGAAATAGAGATGTTTGTGATATTAGTTTGGGCCCCTTGTGGCAAAGTCTACTAGATTTCACCAAATTTTTGTCTGAGTGTGAGTCTGTGTAACCTGGAGGTAGCCTAAATACCGGTTACAATTGACCGACCTTCCTCTCCATGTACGACCCGCGTACCACATGCAGCGTCACACGCGTACCGTTCTTTATCTTCCATGGATGTCATGCAGCACCTTGGATGGCGCACAATGAAGATGTAAAGTCATTCGACTGTCATGCGCAGAAGAGACTTGTTGACATACCCATACCACAGGCAATGAATGGGAGCGTTCCTTCTGTGTGATGTATGCGAAAGGTAGACGGACAAAGGTAGGTCAATTGTGCTCCGTACTGTATACAAAGTTTCAACATGATGGCTCAAATCATTATCAAAATATAGCACTTTGAAGTGTTTCACAAGGGCCCCCTATTGGGAATGAAATGGTCCATGGACCATGTGCTCACTCGTAGTGTAATGACATGGAGAGAGGTAGGCTACATGGACATGTCAGTTATGAGCAATCTGGGTCAAGTCATTCCCAAGTTGCAGGACTTAATGATTTTTGGGTTATGCCACCTGGCGGCCATATTGGATGTCCGATCGGGCCAAAAATGCACATGCACATAAAGATCATCTAGAGGGAGCCACATAGCACATTTGAGCATTCTGGGTAAGTCATTCCTGAGTTATAGCACATTTGATGATTTTCGGGTTACGCCACCTGGCGGCCATATTGGAAGTTTAATCAGGCCTAAATTTGACATGCTTGTAAAGGTCACCTAGAGGGAGATAAATATCAAGTTTGAGCGCACTACAGTGTCAAGCCATTCCTGAGTTATAGCACTTCGACGATTTTCAGGTTACGCCACCTGGTGGCCATATTGGATGTCCAATCGGGCCGAAACTCAGTATTTTTGAAGGTAATACACGTAATACACGTTTCCCTCTAATACACGTTTATGCAAGATCATAAGCGGCACAGTCCGCGTGAGCTACTGCGAAACTAATGTATTAGGCCAGCCCTGTATACCACGATATATAAATACACACAGCACACCTGGATGACCTAATTTCTGTCCGCAGTGAAGTACACCTGACTGCGGACAAGATTTTGCAGTAGCTCATGCGGTGTGTGTCCCTAATGTGAAGATGCTCGACGAAATAATGAAGAACTGTGGCAGATTCGTTACTTTTGTCGAACTTTGACCTCTGTGACCCTGAAAAGTTGGTCAAATCAAAAACTCGTTTTTTATGTTATGTATCCTAATTAGACACACCTATGATAAAAATTTGGAGATGATCCAGTCATTAGTTAAGGAGTTATTGCACTTTTTGTGTTTTTGGTTTCGGCCACCTGGAGGCCAAGCCAAGAATCGAATCGGACCGAAACTTGGTGTCATAGGTCATCTGACCTAGGCATATATATGTACCAAGTTTCAGATCAATAGCTCCAGCAATTACGAAACGTGCCCTGCTAACAGACGATGGACGACGGACGCTGACCCACGACTAAAGCTCACGGGTGAGCTAAAAGTAGGAATGAAAGCCCCTTCAAGACTAAAGTCCAAGGCCGCCAATAAATGCATCTACCAAGACCAAAGGGATTTGTCAAACAAGCCTGCCAGCATTGGTGGGTCATGTGGTTTTACCATGGATGTTGGTAGATCTATGATAGATTTCATCAAAAAACGTCAACCACCAAACCACTTGAAGACACGGAAGTAAACAAAGAATAGACTGATTCGCACTATCTTTGCCGTTCCACTCCGATAATGTCCGTTCCATATGTGGACTGAGCGCCATGGGATTGGAGTGGAGGGGCAAAGACGGAAACCAGTCTACTATACCATAGTCATAAACATCCACATTACACCTATACTGCACATTACACCTATACCGAGGGAACTGCACTGGCTTCTGGTGAGGGCGCGGATCGTTTACAAAACTGCATTGCTGATCCACAGGGCCACTCATGACCCAGTGAGTCTGCAGTACATCTGTGACGTCTCCACCAGCCTTGTCGCCAACTGCGGTTTGCTGATGACCCATGTCTTTTAGCCATTCCTCGCGCAAATTGGGTTTTGGTGACTGTAATCTAGCTGATGCCATGTCGAGGCTCAGGAACACTTTACCACGGGAAATGCGAGCACTCAATAATAATAATTATTATTATCCCACGATTTATTTTCAATGTAGTGGACTGTACGGTATGGCTTTTTAGCTCACCCTGTGAGGTGAGCTTCTCCCGTGGTGTGTCGTCCGGCGTCGTTAACAGGGGTGGCACGTTTCTAAACCGCTTGGGTTACAAACTTGAAATTTGGTGTACAGGTACCCTATGGTAAAAACTATCTCTGGACCGAAACTTAGCGCTGCTGCTTGTACACTCTGGCCTGTAGGGGGCGCTTTGTGAAAACCTTCTTTTGGCCGTATCTCCTGAACG
>NMRB01000329.1:33574-78227 GCA_002633025.1 Notospermus geniculatus | reverse complement strand
TTGTCCAGCGGCCACCTTTGGGGCTTGGTCGCTATTCTTTCCTTAATTGCTTGTTTGCCCTGTCTACACAGGCTATGTAGTTCTACATTCGGGTTTCAGCTTAGTCTTTTCTAGAGTTTCAGATTGTAAAGTTCCACTTGAAAAAGACCCCGGTTGGGGTCGAAAATTCGTGAATTCTGGAGATTGACTTCTTGTTTATTATCATTTATTGTGTCAATTTTGTGCTTTTTGTACCTTGCCTTGATATGAAACATGTGAAATTTAACTCTTTCAGCCCTACGGACAGATATATCCGTTTGCCAAAATCATTCTCAAATCCTATGGACGAGTCATATCCGTCCAACCCTAAACCCAATTTTCTACAATAGGCCTAGGCCTATAAGATTGGCAAAGTAGGTTTTTTTAAAATCTTGAAGTGTTTTGTCTTCTCAAAAAAATCACCTAGGATCTGGGAGTTGCGGCGGAAAAATCGCTTGGGCTGAAAGAGTTACGGTACCGGTAAGGCCTTCCCACAGAAATTATTAAACAGGCTGTTCATTTTCGTCACAATGGGGCTAGGCCTACTCCCTCTCTCTGGTCTTGGAGGAGGGGCTTTCATTTCACACCCTTCCCATAGCCTATCTTTTCCAGCCCCCAATAGGCCTAGGCCTAGGCCTATTACCAATGGCAATGCTTCAGTGGCCTGTGGCCTAGGCTAGTTCACTAGGCCTAGGCCTACAGTTGAGTAGGCCTAGGCCTAGGCCTACTCCCGCCTAGGCTAGGCCTACTGTACTGTCACGGTCACTGGTTCATGCCTGCTCGTATTAGGCCTAGGCCTACATGTATGCTACCGGTGCGGCGGTAGGCCTAGGCGGCTAGGCCTATACCCTATTCGGAATAGGCCTAGGCTAGTATTCGTCATTCGAGATCATGAGATGGCACCATGGGCACGGAGTGAGCAGGTGAGTGAGTGATTATCATTAGGCTATTAGGGACTCTTTCCCTTTAATATAAACCAATTTTTTGAACAAGTCAACTAGGCTAGCACGCACCTGCGCGCTGAACAGCTGAATGACATGAACATCAACATGCATGCATGACGTCATGCATATACCAGCAGTATACCGTATCATGGTGTGACACAATCATGACAATGTCAATGCACGTGTGCACGCACATCACATGACGCATGGGTCGTCCTCGTGGCTCGCCCGCGATTTGGTAAATCATGAAATCTGCCAGACGTCGTCCGAGGGATGGGCTGAGGAATACAGAAATTGATGACGTCATCACCGAGGCAGCGACGCCGTCATCACCATTGTATGGCAAGCCAAAGCGGAATTTATTCAAGGCTGTGAAATGTATTGTCAAGACAAGTAAAATTCACTCAAGAATTATAATTGTTGTATATGATTATGAAAAGGCCGGGGTTATAGACACGGATCCGTTTCTCCAATACGATTATGGGGCTTGGAGACACGGATGATCCGTTTCCCGAACGGCCGGGTTATAGACACGGATCCCGTGCCTCCAGGTTAGGTTGATTATCGCTCTTGGAGACACGGATCCGTGTCACCAAGGTGAGAATCGTCCTTGGAGACACGGATCCGCCTCCGCCGGCGGAAAAGTGAACGCCGACGGTGACTGACGCACGTTCCTCCCCCAGAAGTGTTTTCGACGTTTCAGGCCAAGCAAGTTGCCGCGACGATCGCCACGCAAGTAGGCCTACATTAAAATGGGCGTAGGCCCTACTTTGTACGTTGAAATGCGGGGGTTCACGTTTGTAGCACTATTTGAGGGTCCGGCATTTCTTATCTCTCCTGTTATAGGCCGCCTTGGCTTACGTGGTGAATTTGTTTTGTAAGACATGTACCGGTAAGATCGGCAGATCTAAACTTCAAAATAAAAGAAATCCATCCCAAAACCTCCAATCCACCCCAAAACCTTCCCCTGGCGTTCCTGGCCGCCCTTTTTTATGCGGGTTTTTTAATAGGCCTAGCCTATGGACAAGGACATGCCCTGTGGAGGCGAACTTTTTCCCCGACCCTAAAGTTCAGGAATTTCTGGCTTTGAGCAGGCCTATTTTCAGTAAAAAGGAAAACACGAGAGAGAAGAAAGGGTGAAAAAAGTCTCGTCCAAGCGGAGATTCGAACCAGGGACCTTTGGATTACTAGGCAAACGCTCTAGCCGACTGAGCTACCGAGGCAGCTGGCAGTCAGTGGGGGTTAGCATGGTTAGTGTAGGCTGGGTCTTATTTTTTAATGCTATACATCTAGGCCTGCCCTCGGTATCAAAAGGGTTTAGTTGGCCTTGAGTTGAGGATGCCACATTAGACAAAGAAAGACAAAACAAACAAGTTGTAAACAATCATTGAATTTCGTGGCCCGCGAAAATACATTAGCCCCTGGTGCCAGATTCTAGAACTAGTCCTTGTGATATCCGTGTACGGAAGAGCGATTCCGGTCTTGCAGCCACGGATTTTCCGTGTCTATAACCACTTCGTTATGAAAATTCTTCAACCTTGAATAAAATATTCTCAACCTTGAAAGACCCCTTAACATCAGAATTGAGGAACACAAAGCATCAACCAGAAAAAAAGGACTTAAAATCAGCTATATGTGAACACCTAACTAAATCCAGAACATACTATAATGTGGGACTCAGTGAAAACAATCTGTGTCAACAAACACAATACTCTACAAAGGAAATTAATTGAGGCGATTAACATCAAAAGGATCAACCCCAAACTGAACAGAGATCAAGGGCCTTTAGATCTACATAGTGCATACAACCCAGTCATTTACCAGTCAGCACCTAGGCCTACTGAGGAAGGATTCCGAACCTGTGTAGTGAAAAATATCAAAAAAAATGACCTTTTCAATGTGAACTCCATGATGACTCTAAAAGAATTTGAATAAAATATGGCAACCTTGAATAAAAAATTTATACCGGTATTCATTGATAAAAACTTTCAAATCTTGAATAAATGTACGGTGACTGATAAAGGCCATCATATTTTTATTTTTCTTAAGTCGGCCGCCCGGCTTATAACTCGAGGCGCCCGACTTACGAAAGGCCATTATTTATTTATTTCATAACTCGGGCGCCCGACTATAATTAAACTCGGGCGTCCGACTTTTATAACTCGGGCGCCTGACTTCTAACTCGGACGCCCGTNGGCGCCTGAGTTTTTAGTCGGGCGCCCAAGATAAGTCGGGCGCCCGACTCAAGAAAAATAAAAATATGATGGCCTTTATCAGCCGCCGTATTTATCAGCCACCATATAGATGAATGTTTTCAACCTTGAATAACAGTTTTCAACGCAAGCTCCTCACAGCCCCATTCTTCCGACCTAGTGACACTGCCACCAGGATCGTACGAGGTCTATCTGGGATAAAATGCGTCGCAAACCCATGTCGCCATGGTTTAAACTCTTTTATCAGCCATCTGGTAGTTTTTTTAAATAAAAATATGTGACCCTCCACCACCAAACCAGTCGCAATGTCGCTCTAAAGCCCCTACACTGGCGACTTAGGCGGGCGAATCCCCGCGAACTAGAACGAAATGGTACAGTCTTGTTAAAAAATAAAAAGACAGTGGGCTGTTTCCTACTGCTGAGATGCCAATGGTCATTTATGGGCAACATTGTCATTTTAATACACAAAAATATGTTGCCTAAATGATGACATACCAAATTTAGGATTTGTGTCGTGGCAATGAAAATATTAGAATTTCAAAATAAGAAAAAACACAATTTTTAGAATCCCAAATTTTCATTTCAAAATTAGCTTGATTTTATTCCCTGATGATTTCTAAGAAATTCTGTGAAAAAAGTTTCGAAAAATCTCTTGTCGTTTTCAAGAAATATCAAAATATCATCAGAAAAACATGCTATATTTTGGTGGCATTTTAAAGCAAATGACTCGCGGTGTTTACATTCAGTTGGGCGCCATCTCAATATCAAGCGTCATTTACACTCCTTTCGCAGTGTCTTCTCACTCGTATACCTATCGTTCATAGACACTGCTTACAATGGCCCGATCCCCGCCGATTTACCGCATGGTGGCAGCACTAGTCAGCGGCCAAATAGCGCGGGAAACAGCGCGCCGGCGTTGCTCCCAGCTTCGGCCTGTTCAACAAGATCAATCACTACAAACAGAATAATCTCGTATAGAGTGCCGTTATCCACTTCTTTAGCGATGTTTCAAAACAAAAAAGGCACGAGCTGAACACTGAAAAGTGCAAAGTGACACTGCATACTGGACACGGCGGGGGGCAGCCATTGCTGTTGTTGTAGACTAGTCGTGCTACGTCATAATGCAACTGTCCCATATAAAATGCTTTCCGACGAGTGACCAGTCTGCCGTGGTTGTCAAGGACGCTGACAGTGAACCAATCAGAAAATGTTTCATGTATTTCGTTAGTTACGCAAACGCCCTCTAGTGGTAAATCGGCGGGGATCGGGCCATTGTAAGCAGTGTCTATGAACGATAGGTATGAGTGAGAAGACACTGCGAAAGGAGTGTAGCGTCATTTTGAGAAAAAGGCGAAAGAAGGATTTTAGTTTAATGGGAAATGCATTAGACAGCCGAACTTCGGAGGCGTATTCTGCAAAATCTGCCGCTTCAAAATCAATGTGATTTGCACAAAATGTACATTTTGAATGACTGAATTTGAAAACGTCATTAACCCATTTTTACAAATTTTTAATGGAACCTCGTCCCCAGTGTTTACGTTCGCATATTTGCACAGGTTTTGCATATGACTGGAGCACGGCTTTGCCTGGAGGCCTGATTCACTCTCTATGGAAGGTACCACCAAAAATAGTTTGGTTCCCGAACCCACCGCTAGGGCTATGAGGGTTCGGTATTGGCTGCTGAGTATTTCCTTTTATGGCGTTACTATTTTTAGAATCACTATGAAAACATAGGCACGTGGTTGGCAAATGTCACAAAGCAAATTCAACATGCTCATGTTTTCGGCCACTACACCTCGAAAAACAATACCATCGAGAAGCGGAAAAGTTTATTTGATTCAGAGGCTGGTAAAAACGACAGTCTTGCTGAATTGTAGATTGGTACCCGATCCTCCGCTGGTGGCGCTGGCGGGCTGGATGTAGCGGAGGATCGGTCCTGGCTACTGACATCCAGGCCTACCTGGGGTAGTGCGTCATTCCGTCGAACTACAGACTTCTACCCCAGGCAGCAATACCCAACACTGTTCAAGGTGGCTGTTCCATTTAGTTTACGTGCCAAATATTAGCCAATCAGATTACGCGTTGCAAAAGAGCCTTGGATTGCAAGTTGCGATGTCAGCTGAACAGTGCACTGCAATGGATCGAATCGAGTCAAGTTTCCCGATTTATGTTTCGCAAAATGCTTGGATTTCCAGTAAATTTCCGACATGACGGACAAAACTGTACTTAAAATGTACAACAAAAACTATTTGTATTCCTGTAAGTCAGATTGACAGACGACGCCGCGAGTTTATAGAAGGGGCATTTTGATTGGCCACTCGCGACTAGGACCAAGCCGTGAAATAGAAATGCTGCTATTGACGCCAGAGTGATGAAACAGTAGGTGTAGTCACGCAATGCCCCTGGTGTGCCAGGATGGGCTACTGACGGCGGCAGAAATCTGGCTGCCGCCGGAAGTGACGAAAGTAAGACTAGTATGACTGTACTTAGAACACGTACAACCACATGATGAAGGATCGGACACCAGTTGCAACGAGGAATCATGGCGGTGGCTGGTAAATATCAACATTGCAGAGGATAATATCGCTTTTTTCGCTTGTTACAAAGCGTGCCTTGGCGATAACCAATGCCAGACGAAAGAGTGAGTATGGGTTCTTGAAACCAATGCATGCAAAAGCCTTAAAAAGTGCCATAGGGTCATTCTGGGATAATAGCGCCAATTCGGCTTCTATTTTGGCAAAAAATAAATCACGTTTTTTTGTTGAAATTTCTCGATTTTATGACCTGACTAGTCCTCTAATACCATTTTCTATTGTCAGCAGTGCACTTTTCGGGCATCCCCTAATTAAGTTTAATTAAGAGTGGCACATGTTACGGTGGTGATGGTTACGGTGGTGATCAAAATGAACACTAATCCAGAGGCATAGACAAATGTATTAGTTTAATGCATGTGGTTTCATCCCCACGCACGTGCTGACATCTGACGACAACTGCAAAAGTTATTTGTCATTCGTAATTCCAAATAGATCTCGAGAAAATATGTGTTATGGTGTTGAGTTTTAAAAAGCATACGATCCACTATTTCCGACTAAAACGGGAAATACGGCACTACTACCTCAGCAAGTGGCTCCCTCGACATTAGACATTGGCGCCAACAGCCTTTCCTGATCGCCTGTGATTATCAATGTAGTATCGTCATTGGTTACTAGATGGCGTATGGGTGTAAAGTATTCGTTATGGTCATGATTCCAACTTGGCGACGCGAAAAATTTGGCAGAAAGGTACCTTTTTTTCCATCACAGTGATGTTTATTTACTTTTCTTGCCTTTCCATGATAATGATTACATTAAACTCGACCTAATGACCCATATCAACAAAGTTTTAAAAATCTATTAACCAAGGAAAATTACGAAGCCATTTTCATGGGATCGTCTGGCGACATGCGTTTTTGCCGTAGTATGAGATATGTGGGCCCGTTATTTTGCTCCAGGTTGACTTATAAAGCAAACAATAAGGTTTATTATCAAATCTGGTGAATAACCGAGTACGCTCATGGTGGTCGTGTCGTAATATTTTTATAAATTGGCCATCTAGGCTTGTTTCTTTACTGGCGACTGTGAATGGCGCGTTTATCCCAGAATGACCCCATAGCGAATGACACATGGCTATTTTTCCAACCGATTGTAACAAGTCGTTGGTTTTCGAATTGGACCAATCAACGCCATGAAACTCGCAGCCAGTACCGGTCTATATATTTTATATTTATAGACCGGGTACCAGTCTAGCTGAATTGTTGGTGAATCGGCGGTGACCTGTGCATGCATGCTGTGTGTGTAGGCACCGCGTAATGTGCAGAAAAGGTCGGGGAAAGCGTTTGTTTGTAGGATATTTATTAATTACGGTACTAAATAAAAGATACAAGGAATAGGTAATCAGGGCCTAGGCACTGGCATTATCAGGCCCTGATTTACAAAATTAATTACAAGAAGTGATCAGATGGCAACTTAATATACATAGACAAAATTAATTACAAGTGGTAATATAATGGCAACTTAATATACAGATAATGACAAATAAAATACAGCTTATAGAGAACGAGAAAGAAAAGAAAGATAAATCAAACTAGACCAAGGAGTAGCATGGCAAGGCATGTGAGGCAAGGAGGTCCGATAGCCACATGAAAAGTAGTTGTATGGAGGGCAAGAAATGAGAGAGAGAACACGATGTAAACTGCACAAATCGGAATAAGATGACGAAAGAGAGTAAGCGAAGGAGAGAGAGAGGGAGAGAAAAGGTAACAAGGACTAAGATTCAAAATCGAAAGTCCTTGCTGAATGAAGATGGCGGTACACTCCAACAATGCCTTATTCACAGGTTGGGAAAGAAAATCAGCTCCAAATAGTAATACCTTGGTTTTGTCTCTTGTGCTGAGATTGTTAAGGGTTCGAATGTCGAGGGAAGGGATATAATTTAGATTGTCGTAGAAAACTGCGCGAATATTATTCAAAAGAGGGCAATGAAAAAGGACATGAGCAGTCGTCTGGTGTCGGGCTCCACAAGAACAAGAAGGGTTCAAAACAGTCGTGAAATTATGCAAATAAAAGTGACTCCTATAGATTAGATCACATCTGCAGCGGTTAAGACAAACTTCATATTCACGAGACAAACTAAGTTTAGAGGTGGCAGAAAAATTCTTCGGACCGTTCAGAAAAAGTCTTAAATTATATTTAAAGGAGTTACGAGAAATTTTCTCACGAATGTTATTGGGAATGGTATCCCAGAGTTTGATACAACTGGGTATAGTAGAGCGAAGAAGGTAACGGGGCATAATCGGAAGGCGGTAGGGGTTATGACGACGTAATCTTCTATCCGGTATTGGGTTGCTGAATGAATGAAAAAGATTTTGAATAAATCGAGGGGCCAGACCCGTTTCGTTTTCATACATTAAAGTCAACTTTTTTTCTTTGCGACGATCGGCTAAGTTCATCCATCCTAGACATTTTAGACTCGGGACCCAGTCGTTGTGTCGCTCCGGCCGCCGCACTACACTCCACAAACGACTGGGAAAGCAAGCTGCAAAATCAGCGGCTAGCGTAACGACGACCACAACGCACTTGGAGTTAGTTCAGCCAATCAGACACTGCGTCTTAAACGGCCGTCGGCTGTTCGTTGCTATGGCGAAGCTTGGGTGATCATGTGCATGCATGACATGCATGATGCACAATATGACATGTAGGCCTAGGCCTATGATGCATGTCATGTGCATTCTGCCGACATGCAACGCATGTAACGTAAATCGTGGACTTTGGGTCAATAAACAGTGTAATCATGGTAATGGTCATGATGGTGTGTGTTTGCATGTCATGTGTGTGAGTGCATGAAACGTAAAAATGTCAGGGACAAGCAAGGGACACCTTTTCAGCAGTGAGTACTGCTTGATGTGTGAGAAAGACTTCAAAATCAAAGGTGCAAAATACCAAAGGCGTTGTGTGAGTGGGGAACTGAAAGAACAGTTCGTCAATGTATTCCCCGAGGTCGGAAGTTTTGGCCCTACAACAGACTGGCTTGAAGGGTACTTTGTATGCAGCCAGTGCAGGTGCACCATAAATAAATTGTTCAGGTTATTTTCAAAGATAAGGGCTGAGCAGAAAGAGTTCACAGAGCATGTTGGTGTGTTCAGGCACAAATTTTCTGAGAAAATAAAAGAGCATCTGAAGACCCCACAGCCCCATCATCATGCCCATGCACCCCATGTGCGCGTGCAAGGACTGCCTCCTTCCGTTGGCCTACCCGTGGTAAGCCTACCACCGGTGTGTTCGGTCCCTCCAGCTCCACCAGCAGCAGCACCGCCACCACTAGACATTCCAGCAGTTTGCCACCACAGCAGGCAGTTGACATTCCATCAGCAAGCATGGCAAGTCCACAGGCACAGTGGCAGTGCAGGCCAGAAAAGAGGGCCAAACCAGCTGGGACACCCACCCCACGCCAACCAAAAAAGCACAAATCAAGGATACCAGTGGCCAGTCCTTCAGCATCACCCCTCTGCTTGGCCTTAAGAAGAGAGCCCGAGGTACGTAAGAATGCAAATAGGATGCAGTGCCATAGCATTTTTTAGCAGCAGGCACTACTCCACTTGCAAGTTTTTTCTCCTATGAAAGTTAGCTCCTGTTTTGAGGAGAATTTTACTAAGAACGAACTGATGCAGGTCCAACTTTCTAGGCTAATATGGTGTTACTCTTGCCATGCATGATGCTTATGTGCCTCAGTGATACTTCTCTTTCTTCTACAGAATATACAAGAACCTGATAATATGGATACAAGATCCAGCAAATCTTCTTGCAAAAGGAGCTTGTCACTTGGCAGTCCAAGAAAAGAGGTAAAAAAATACACAGTCACAGTTTTATTTCTGTTAACTGGCATGCTTCATTACTCAACAGCCCATTCCCACAATGTCATGATGTTGTGACTGCAAGCCTGTTTAGGAGTACGTGTACCTGTACCTACCCCACTTGTTTATGACAAGAGCACCCATTATAATGAGGGGCATAACAAAAAGTCATGTAATTTTGGGATAGGGCTGCATTTCATTATAATGTTATTGTTAATTTATTTGTTAAGTGTTAATTGTTATTGTTCATTTGTTTTCATTCTATCCATGCATGCCTGTTTTACTAACATCTTTTATTGAATATTTCACTGCAGTTAATCACTGGGTCGTTACATGTAACACTGAGAGGTTCATTATCTGTTGTTGGTAAGTTCAAAATAATGTGAATTGAATACATGATTGATTGAATGAACTCCTTTTTTCTGTGCTGCCTGAGAGGTGACTTATGATCAGCAGTAATTAAAAGACAACAAGATGAATTACCACATTTTCACTTCATTCTAATTTTTGATCATTGAACTCAAGACTGTGAAGCTGTAGCTTCATTACTGATTTGAGTCTTTTAGAAAGCAGCTGTTCAATTGAAATGTTGCAGCAGAGTGAAACAAACAACAGAACAGTAACATTCAAATACATCCATGCTATGAAGATGACTGAAATCTGTTTCTGTTTTCATCACAGGAAACCTTTGAATCCTCTGTCATGCCTGTGAAAGTCCGCACAGTTGATTATGAAGGAAGGATTGTGCTAGAAGAAAAGAAATTTTTAGCCAAAGTAAGTCAAATATGCGATGCATCGTTGTCTTCATTCTGTGTTTACTCAAGCAGCAGTCATTCTCTGACTGTCAGAGAATTAATTGATGTAGCTAACATCAGTATCATCCTGGTAGTCTATTATTGCTGCTGAGAGTACGTGTAATCTCTGTTTCAACTGACCATTTACTGGTAATTTCAGGTTACAGTATGTCGCCAGCCAAGTGGGCAGATCAGAAATAGATATTTGACTGCTGATTCTGACACTGAAGTCCATATTGCACGGGGACTTTATGAAGGTGGAGAGAAGGGCAAGACAGAGATTGTAAATGCTGTATATCAGGATCCAGAGTACAGGTATTGGCCGTTACTCCAAGTCCAACA
The DNA here is from genome assembly GCA_002633025.1 of Notospermus geniculatus. NCBI lineage: Eukaryota > Metazoa > Nemertea > Pilidiophora > Heteronemertea > Lineidae > Notospermus > Notospermus geniculatus. Next base: position 67,528 of record NMRB01000329.1, on the reverse strand, counting down.
CTGGAATTTTAAGATGAACTTTTAATGCTGACTCCCTCCGGGTATTACATGACAATGTCAATGATATTGCATTGTAACATAATTTGTCATATCATCTATTGTCCCTGGTGTCATTTGTCGTATCCCAGGTATATTTGAAGTCTGTTATAACTGTGTCAGACAGTCCCATGGAAATGCCATGCGCCATCAGAGTGACCCTGGGCACAACCTGTGCCTGGTGCCTTTTGACGTCCTATACCCCTGGCCTACATCTGCTAATGGGAGGAGACTAATTCAGTAATCTAGACTTTATCTGCCTTGCTCTACTCTGCATCCAGTGAATAATGAGTCAACTGGCATTTCGCTACCACAGTTTTCAATTTAGTTCTCATTTGTTCTTCTTTTCAATTTCAGAGAGAAGATAATTGAAAAGATTATCCATTCAGTGGATGAAGAATGCAACACTCTGTGTTCTACAAAGACGCCGACACTGTTTCGAGCTTCTTCCGCAGAAAATTTGTCAAATTTCAACATCAAGGATATGGTAAATGAATTGAGAAAAAAATCGGATCTGTTGTTCGAAATCATAGAAACAATAATGAATAAAAAGTACAGTGAAACTAACATTCCTCGCCAGATGACAAGTGAAAATATGTACGCAGTGGTGGCCTCAACATCAATACTCTTACACCAGAGGAATGCACAGATGTCTTCTTTCCTCCATGTAATGTCACTGTTGTTGGACTTTGGTGGTGCGACAGATACCACCATTGCAAAGTTGCATCATTGTGGGGTAACTCTTACTCCAACATCAATTACCACAAAGAAAAAGGACATAGAGGAGCTTCATGACAAACAAATTGAAGCAACTCTTATGCACAGACGTCAACATGTCGAGGTCACCAATACGCTTCCATTTCATCTCTGTTGCGTAAAGCTGTATTCCGTAAAGAAATCGGAGTCCGTTGAAATGATTCAGTGGGTCCTTCAAAATGCATTTCCTAGCTTTGCAGTTACTCCAGACCTTAGAGGATCAGTCCATTGTTCCACTGCGCATACAATTATACGCATACCATGGATTTGACTATTTCCATGGTTTGTAAACCATGAGTTTTGCTGAAATCATGGGATCGAAAACCATGCTTTTGTGGATTATCATGGTTTGCAAACCATGATTTTTGCAATGTTCATTGTTTACAATCAATGAGGATTTGATATTCATGGTTTGAAAACCAAGGTATTTGCCGATTTTTCGTGATTCGCAAACCATGAATTTGCATGAACTTCATGGTTTGAAATGGTTTTGTTATGGTTTGAAAGCAAGGTATGTTTTCAAAACCATGAATTTGTCTAAGTTGCATGGAATGAAACCATATGTTTAGTCTAATTCATGGTTTGAAAAATAATTCCACGGTTTTGTTTATACTTTTATTGGATGAAATAAGTCAAAATACGTACATTTATGGTTTGAAACAATGATATTATTTCAAATAATTTTGGTAAACAATTAAATTCCCACATGGCGCCTCATAGAAAGGGTCCATGATTTCATTCCAACAGATGGGTTCAGTGTTGTGGAGAGAATGACATTTGGTGGTGATCAGCTTACAAATAAACGGGCATATGAAGCTCAGCAAGAGATGAGGAATGGTACTACTGAGAAGGATCAGTTGTGTGGCATAATACACAGAACTGAAGGGCTTCACCTGTGCATGAACATGTGTAAGCTGATCATGGATTACTTCTACAGTAAGTCAAGTGTGCGTGACCAAGGGACACTTTATAATTTGAAGGCTCAACTGGACAGAACAGATCTTAAGACAACGACAGATATGACCAAAGGTTACAATGCATGCAAAGCATTTATTGATGATGTGCTGGATGGACACATTGTTGCTTTGGCCTTGGAGTACTACAATGTTGAGTCATTGGAAGACTCACCTGCCCTGCCACCTTTGTTGGAATATGGAAGCAAAGAGTTCCAATGTCAGTACATCAGGGATGTTGCAGCCAAACTGGTTGACATTATTCTGAGCAGACCACCATCTGACCAGTCTCAGGCCTCCGCCAGTGCTCCTGATCCATCTCCTGCTGGTACTGCAGCTCCCGACTCAAGTAGTGCATTCACCAGAACTGGCAACAAGTATGTCTGCAGTTTTGAAGGTTGTAGTTCAAGTTACAGCTCCCTTGGTTGGATAAAAAATCACATCAAAAAGAAACATTCCGTACAACTGGAAAGGGTGACTCCAAAAACCAAGGAAGACAAATCTGTATTTGATGGCAAATTTAATTATGCTGTTTCCTTCATGAAGACGGCACTGTTATTCAGAGACACAAGAGATGTTTTCAAGATGGGTGATGGGAATCGACTCTTTAGGAATCTGAAATTTCTGATGTTGCATTTTGGAGAATGTGGCCATGTGAAATACCACCTGTGGTGTTGGCGCCTTCTAGCATATGACATTGCTCTCCTGTCTGAGTATGAACGATTCATTTTCAGGAATAATATTGCAGTGAACATGACAGGTCAAACAAGGGGTTGTATTGCTAATGACAACCTCGTTGAAATCAATGTAAAGAAAACCAAAGAATGCATGAGGGCAATGGGTCCCAACTTGACTTTTCTGGCAACTAGGAGAGCTGTCAAGTGTATTGACACTGTGGCAAAATTTGTACCAGAGGCCAAAAAGAAGAGTGGAAAACATTCAAAGGCAAAGACCACAGATGATATAAATACTGTTGTGTTGTGTCTGCAGAGAAACCAAATTCTCACTTACATTCCCGGAAGAGCGCACGACACGTACCCAAATACTGCCAGAGACTTACTGCAAAATGTGAACTATGTTGCAAAAAACAAGTGGATTTCCAAGCAGAAGCGACGAGCAGTTATTGAAATGTCTTGAAGCACTTGATTTCTCTGTGGTCAGGTGGTATTGTCTGCACTTCAGTTGTAGCTAGCAAATCTCCACCTGGCCTCCCTCTGTGCAGCAGTTCAGTCTGTAGGATCACATTTTCAAGACTTGGGAATTAAGAAGTCAACTAACTTCACACAAAAAAACAATCTGTACATAGGGACGAAATAAAACAAAGTCAATGTGTACTATATGGATAAAATTTGTCAACCGATTTATTCCGCCCTGAAGGCTGAGAAGTCAACTTCATCACACAATGAAAGGAATTAACTTCCATTAATACAATTCACTGAGTAGGCCTACACGAAAAGGCCGCCAACTGCACTTTAGCTTAAAAATAACACAAGGTCTTGAAGCTGACATCCAGAAGAAATTCCTCAACATCACAAGTGTTATGCATGCTCATGGACACAAAGGTTTGGGATGTAAAGTAGCCATGGTAGTAGCAACTATGACAACTAATCGACTTATTCAAACAACTGGTGCTAAATCAAGAGGGTCATCATCCCCAATTATTAAGTCATCATCTATATCCCCAAATATTTGAGAGAGAATACCACAAATGCGACAAGCATTATCATAGTTAGTTACATTGCACACATCAATGATGTCGTCAACATTTGCCAAGCTTTCAAGTTCATCTAAAATGCACTGAATCACATCACAAGTTAATCCATGAATCATTTCCGGTTCTGTGTATACTACTGCTTTTGACAAAATCTCATTATCCAGAGAATTTTTCAAACAAAACAATTCATTGGTGACTGAGACCCTATCTTCCTGTGAAACTTCACGATGGAAAATATCCTCTAACTCGTCAGACTCTGAAGCAGGCAAGACAGTTGAAGAAAACAATTCATAGCCATTTCTTGCATCATCACAGTTTCCACAAGTGCAGTTATCAGTGCAGACAGAGCAACAGAGATGATCATGTGAATAATTCATTGTCAAATCTCCTTCAAATTCACTTAATGCCAGTTTGCGTAAACAATCAGCTTCACTTTTAACAAACTGTATCATTCTAGCATCAACATTGCGAAGTTGCCTGCCAGTGTAAAGCATAATTGCATGAGCTTGGCCAGAGGTGGAGCGTCCAGCACGCCCAATCTGTTGTACATAATCGTCCACAGTACTTGGGGGTCCATAATGGACAACAATCTCACACTTCATATCCAAGCCCATGCCAAGCACTTTCGTTGCAATCACAACCCTCAATCTGGTGTCATCAGAAACAATTTCATGGGCAACATGGTCTTTTACATCCTTCGGCGTTTTTGAATGAACCATATCAAAGGTTCTTTGGGATAAGTTGGCAGAGTTTTTCCCAAATATTGTTTGAAATTCATTGTACAGAAATGAACAATCTTTTATTCTTCTGCAGTATATGATGGTCCTTGGACATGTAACTGGATCCTTAAGGGCTTCGAAGAGCCATCCGAAACAACCAACATCTTTGACTTTATACTTCGATAAGCGAATGTTTTTCCTGTCAGGAATTTTGTAGATGACGGCTGGTTCGCGGAGAACAAATAATTCTTTGATTTTAGCCAAAGTGGCTTTGCTCGCTGTAGCTGTCACGCACATCATGGGCACTCGAGGATACAATGCTCGGAGGTCACCAACATGACTGAAATACTCCCTGAAAGCAGTCTTTTTATCACGGCTCAGTCCCCTGCAAAAGAAAGGGAAATAAATAATTTTCAGTGTCATTCATTTCATTTCCGAATTTTTTGTTGTCAAGCGATCTTTCAACCAGTCATTACACACACAAAACAATGTTAAGGTACCAGCATACAAACCATGAAACAGCTGTGTGGACTTCATCAAACACAATTGTCTTCACTCGCTCTTTGTAGAGATCAGACCGAAGTACTTCAGCGATGAATTTGTCTGTCAGAAATTGCTCTGGATTTCCTAGAACATAACTGTAAGAAAGAACAACAGATTGTTTGGTAATATAAAATGAAGAAGTAAATCCAACAGTATGTTTAATAAACTACACTGTACTCCACTCATTCAGTAACCTGGAATTCTCAGTCTTCATGAGGTGGTCGAGTATGTCCCTGGCAGTTGTTATGACATTTTTCCCGCCAAGGTCTCCAAGGTTTAATACCTGAAATCATGTACAATGTAAGGAAACGTTTTGGCTGAGGGACGTGGACTTCAATGCCACTTCTGTGGGTCCGCGGGTTCGAATCTGGGATGAAGCAATGTCTTCCACCTTAAAGTGGTCCTGAACCGCCGGGGCGAGCGAAACAGCCTCGTTTTCATCTTCCCGCGCTACGCCAGTATGAATGTGCGCCTGTCAATCATCACGTCACGTCATTACTATGGAATTTACGACGTGATCACTAATTGGGCAAGTTCTGAGTCTGACAGCTGTGTGACAGCTGATTGTCAAAACAACAAGGACGCCACCAGTTCATCGAGTCGAGATTTCTCCTCGATTCCGGGGAGTTTTAGAGGATACATTCACGCCTAAGAGTGTTCAATCCGACACGGATGACACGACCATCTCCGTGTTGACAAACTCAGTGAAGGTAGCGTACTGCGCATGCTCAGAAGCCAGGAGCGGAAATCGGAAGTTCCATTTTCGTGGGCGGTGAAATTGATCGGGTGCCAAATTTTGCTTGGCGGTTTAGGACCACTTTAAACCCGATTTCTGTTTCATATTCGTTACTTGTATCTCCTTTGTGTGTGGCCCCTCGCATGACATAAAACTGTTTGGGATCGGAGATTGTTTGGACTACTCGCAGTGTCATTCACTTCATTTCCGAATTTTTTTGTTGTCAAGCGATCTTTCAACCAGTCATTACACACACAAAACAATGTTAAGGTACCAGCATACAAACCATGAAACAGCTGTGTGGACTTCATGAAACACAATTGTCTTCACTCGCTCTTTGTAGAGATCAGACCGAAGTACTTCAGCGATGCATTCGTCTGTCAGAAATTGCTCTGGATTTCCTAGAACATAACTGTAAGAAAGAACAGATTGTTTGGTAATATAAAATGAAGAAGTAAATCCAACAGTATGTTTAATAAACTACACTGTACTCCACTCATTCAGTAACCTGGAATATACATGTACATGTAGCCTAACAGTACCTGACCTGAAAATTATCTTGATCAAATTCAAAAACACACCTGAATTTTCCAAGCTGAAGGTCTAATGTGGAATAGCTTTCTTTATCCCCGAGGTATACCGCTGAGATATTCAGTGTCTGCAGCTTTTCAAGTTCTGCCTTCAGCAGGAATGCAAGAGGAGAGACAACAATGACAATCGCATCATCTTGATCGGATATTGTAGTTATTGCCTCAAAACAAAGTGACTTGCCAAAGCCAGTTGGCAAGCTAATGACTGTGTCTCTGCCATTTAAGACATATGTAATCGCTTCTTTCTGTTCTACTTTAAGAGATGGTATTTTGAACACTCCACAAATCTTCTTCCCCTTCTCATATTCCATGATACTGGGGACGTAGTGCCAACAGTTTGTGCCATCCCTGAAAAAGATGGAGTTATCGAAATGAGATTGTAGGCCCCCTAATTCATTCTACTATCATTCACATCAGATCACTCAGCATCAGGCATCTCACAGCAGCACAGCAGCATTGCCATTGATGTGCAACAGAGGACATACTGTGTAGGCCTAATACTCTGCATTTAGCCTACCTAGGCCTGTTTCTGAAATTCATGATTCCCTGCATCTACCGGTAGGCCTAGGCCTATGGCCCTACGCTACGCCTACACTTTTAAAGTTCAGCCTAGCTAGGCATGCTACTCTCAACTCTGGGGGGCTAGGCATAGGCCTGGATAGCTGGCCTATTTATTTTCAAGTCAATTATATTTTGGCGTGCCCAGCACCACACCAGCACATCCCCTGCCTGATCAGCTGTTGTTAGCCTGCAGCTAGGCCTACACACAGAAAAATATTCATCTCAGCTTGAGATAAAAATGTCTTGAACGCTTGTCCGTAAAAGAAGTTACTTTTGTATCTCAAGTTGAGATCTTTGAATCTCAGCACGAATAACTTATGTTTCATGTTGAGATAGGACTGTCTCAAGTCAAATCTGCCAGCTGAGATGACGGCCGTCTCGATATGAGTGAACAGTGGTCTCTATTTGAGACTGAAATGTGTTCAGTTGAAACGAGGTTCATTTCGACTGTCCCCAGTCAAATATTCTGGATGATATTTTGTGCTCTTCTCTGGAGACAGATGAGATGACGTTCATTTTGATATGAACTTATGGATTGTTTGTATCAACCCGACAGTTGAGTTCTTTATCGGCCCAATTGTTGGATCTATTAACCCAACTGTTGGGTTGTTTGTAACCAACCACATGGTTGCAACAACCCTTAGTAGAGTTATTTGGTCTTGATTGCTTAACTGTCGCAATGCAAAAAGACCGCAACTCTTAAAATTCAACTTAGCCAATAGGCCGAGAAGCTGTGTAGAGTTCAGTTTGATAGGGTAGACCAATATGCACAGCACAGAATCTTTTGCATGGTATTGGTTGAGAGAAAACCGACGCTGTACCATTATTGTCTTTATAATTCTGAAAGGGAAATATTCACAACCTATAATTTGTATCTCAGATTTCAAACAATAGTTTATTAATATTCTTATGTGTTTGCTTTCGTAAGTCAGCGTTTCTGTAATATTTTTTTGCAAATTGCAACACTGTTATCTCTTGAGGCCCAACTGGTGGCCGCACTGATCCAGAGTTATCGGGACAAGGCCTATGATAATTCTGGTGATGGTAATGAAATATTTTGCAGAGTGCAAAGGGAAGGAGGCAGAAAATGTATTATTGACGTTATGTTATTAAAAGGAAAAACAAAGTGAAATGTGTTGGATAATGTGTGGATGAATTGAAAAACAGCATCATCGTTGGTATGGCATGGTTTGCTGCTGCTATTGGTCGATTGAAGAGGTACATTCACATGGTAGGTGATAACTGTGGCCAAAAGATGGCAATACACAATAAAAGCTGTCGCTGGTGTTGTCTGAATCGCAACTCGCGGGCGTACAAAGAAACTTTGTACGGCAGCTCGTTGCTATTTAATCCTCGCATAGGCGTTGGCCTAGCATAGCCAGCCTTAGCCAACCGTGGCAGGGCCTAGCTAGGCAAACAAAGCCTGTACCAGATGGCAGATGATGAAGGTTAGCAAAGCAAGCTCGTGAGTCCTGGGCCTAAATCGCTGGGTTATTCACGGTGACTCTAATTCATCCCATAAATCATGACATAGGCCTAGGCCCAACGGTCGGTATATCGATATACCACACGTACGGCCTACAGTGTGTAGCAACCAGTATGCATACATTTGCACATACATGCACACAATCCACCCTGCTGGTCATCGATTGACGGAATAAGCCGCATTGTTACGATTGTACAATAGCAATAGGATTTCCACTGTGTGCCACTCCTAACCAGGGATTCTAAAGTTCTACCAATTTTGTGAAATCATGTCAATGTTGGGAGATTGGCTGAGTTTATTGGCAAGACGTTTGCCCTGGACTGCCTGTCCATATGCATGCATGGGCCGTCATACACTGATATTGCACACGTCATAGAAATGTGCGTTCTGCGCATTCTTCAGGGCAAAGAGCGGTGGTATTGGAGAGTGTACACAACTTTCGTGACGTTGCATTTTGTGCGTATCGATTTTTCATCGCTTTTTTCAACAAATATTCCAACTTTTTTTCTCGGAACAACGTTGCCGATCCTATTTTATGAAAATGAACTTTGTTTTGACGGCGAACAATACACATAAAGATGCTCCCTTTGTTGATTTCTGGTCCTCAACTAGTTCCAATGCCTCCAGCATAATCATGCGTTTAGGACTAAGCCACGTGACCTCGACCTCACGATCCGCAATAGACCTCGAATGACATATCCCGCCTAGCGGCGGGTCCCGGGATCATTGCGTCTAGTTTATTTGCGATGACCAATATCTCGATTCGATGTTATTGATATCTCAAGCGTGAGATACGTTGCGTATCGGGAGGCTTAACACGCTATTTGTCTCAGGTAGAGTCACAAATATATCAGGTTTTACCACTAGACAGATGCTTTCTCGATTCGAGATATTATTATCTCAAATACAAGATATTTGTGTTTCAAAGGGCTTCAAGACGGCACTTATCTCAAGTGGAGATGAATATTTTTCTGTGTTTATGGCATGCACAACAATGCAGTGCAGTGACCAGTGACAGTGTAGTCTTGGAGGAATTATAGGCCTAGGGCCTACTGTCAGTATATAATTCCTCCAAGTCCAAGGTGTAGCGTAAGCCGTAGGCCTAGGCCTTACTGCTCATGCTGCTGCAGTGCAGCAAACGTCATGACGGTAGGCTAGGCCTAGGCTAGCCCTACACAACTGGCTAGGCCTGCAGTAATTTAAGTGAATGCCCGGAGTGAATGACTGGTGCATTGCACAGATCAGATGATGATGCAATGCAATGCCTCTGCTCTGTCTGCGTCTGCCACGGCCAATGATGTCATGATAATGTCTGCTGCTCGTTTCTTCTGGTTTTTGTCGCATTTCTAGTTTAAAAATACCAAACTTACACTCGTTGGCATAGGCCTATCTCCGCAGTGCACAGCACAGATGCCAAGTTTCTACATGTACTATTTCAGCGTCAATTTTCTATCATTTTGACACACTTTTTACATGTTTATACACGACATGCACGATGAACATGAACAATCAGCTGACCGAAGCGAGACTTGCCTCGGGGTCAAGGACGGTATCCTCGTACCTAAGTTCGATGCTGTGTGCTTTAACCCGTACTTACGGATTTGTCAATATCCGGCTGGTGAGGTTGAAAAGTTTCAAGGCAGGCCAGAATCTGGGAATTACATCATGTTCAAAAATAACAACCAATCAAAAATGTGCCAGATTTTCCCTAGTAGATTGCTTACGGGAAATTTCATTCGTCGAGACGGGCGTTGTGGTCGTCGTTACGCTAGCCGCTGATTTTGCAGCTTGCTTTCCCAGTCGTTTGTGGAGTGTAGTGCGGCGGCCGGAGCGACACAACGGCTGGGTCCCGAGTCTAGCTGGGGGAGGTAGTGAACATTATCACCTGCAGCCGGCGGTGGTGGTGGGGGAGGTAGTGAAACTTACCACCTGCAGTCGCTGGTGGCGGAACATCATCATTTCCAGCTGGTTCTTTCTGCCGTTTCCTAATTCTATGGGTCCACTTATTTCCTGCATACTTGTACTTGTTGGTGCTGAAGAAAGCAGCATTCGTAAGATTGGCAGAAAGTTGCTTTTGAAATCACTCAAACATGTCAATAAGGGCACAAATTCATTATTTTGGCTGGCTGCTGCTAATGAATGAGAGCAAATACTGCGCACCTTAAACCCTGGACATGATTTGTCGCACTTGTATCTAGTTTGGTCCTCAGTAACCACATGAGGTGCGACAGAGGTATCACTCGCTACCCCCTTACTTTTTGGTTTATGTGCCATTGCCGGCAGAACTTCCTTCAGGGATGAGTTTGCTTGACTTTTCCCACAATAAATACGCCTCATCGTTTGTTAATAGATTGCTGAGTACATGTATCTCCTCTACCGTCTGGCAAACTACTACTCTTTTGGGGTTTTTATCTCACCTTTGTGAGGTGAGCTTTTCTTATGACGTGTTGTTCGTCGTCGTCGTTACAGGGGTGGCACGTTTCTAACCCGCTAGGCTTAGAAACTTGAAAAATGGACTTCGACCCATACCTCATAAATAGCATGTTAGGATGCCTTAACTAGGCCTAAATATGTATCTTGGTAACGTCTACATGTAGGCCAAATTTTGTTTCGATGGGACATAAAACATGGTCGCCAGGCAGCCATCTTGAAAAATTGGCTTTCGCTGATATCTCATCAATACTAAAAGGTTAGGAAAGTTTAATGTTGCCTAAATATCTAACGTAAGTATCCCCTATATTTATTGTGAAATTTCAGTTCCAACAAACTTCAAATAAAACAAGAAAAGGACATCGGAGCGATGTCAATGGTTTCCGATGAGAAGTTTACTACTCTAGAGCTAAATAACTGTGACCTTGACCTATGACCTTGAAGTATTCCGTAACTGGAACAGGCATACTTGATTAAACTTATAGGAGATGGTTAATTCAGTCTTCTAATTAGTTTTCTCCTGAAATTCTGAGCAGATTTGCACTTTAGAACTGTTTGACCTTGACCTCTGACCTTCAAGGTCATTGCATAATCTGAAAGCTCATCCTAGATAACGTAGGTGTAGATGAAGATTTTAGGCTTCCACCATCACCAGGTGCTGTCTCATGTTATTTGTGATGGTTGACTGTGACCTTGACTTCTGACCTTGAGAAGTATTGCGTAACTGGAACAGAATCCCTGATATAAGCCTATCGGGGATGGTTAATTCAGGCTTCTAAATCGTTTTCTCCTGAAATTCCGAGGAGATTTGCGCTTTAGAACTGTTTGACCTTGACCTTGACCTCTGACCTTCAAGGTCATTGCGTAATCTGAAAGCTCATCCTTGATAACCTAGGTATAGGTGAAGCTTTTAGGCTTCTACCACCACCAGATTCTGACTTATGTCATGTTATCAAATTTGAATATCAAATCTCACCATGATATCAGCAAATATCATGCGACCGAGGAGGTGCAAACTGAAAATTTCAGTTGCAATAACATCCGTGGATGAGCTATGATGTTGTGATACCAGTTTCAAGTTGCTTACTGTGGCAACTTTCTTGATATGTCAAAATATCAAATTTGATATATCAATATCATTATGATGCTGACACTGGACAATAAATTCGTGGATGCCAGTATCTTGCCAAGGGTCATAAACATAGGGAAGGAACTTGTTACTAGTGTTCTAGCTGGCCTTGGAGACAAGTTATTCAAGAAACAAAAGTGTGACAGACAAAATCTCAACTTTTGATATATCAATTTCACCATGAGCCAGGTATCGGAGACTGGAAATTTTCATTCCATCTTGTAGCTCAGGTCATGAAACCTGGGGGTAGGTCACATTTCCAGGTCTGTAGCTCTTGCAGGAACAAAGTTACAGGTGTGACAGACTGAACAGACAGACAGACACACAGACAGACAGACAGACACCATGACCAAACACTATATGGTTTCCGATCTTGAGATCGGAAACCATAACCACGAGGTGGCCATCTTGAAAAGTGGAATTTTTGACATCTGTGACCTAGAAAGAAAAGTAGTTCGTTCACAGAGACCACTAACTACTCCTACAAGTTCGACTTGTATTCAGAAATCACACTCCGGATGGCTATGAACTGGGTTTATGTCATTGATTGATTAACTGATCAGGCCATATAAGTACTTCAATGTATTCACAAAATCCATGGGTAAGAAAATCATGGTCAACTCATTGAACTTTCGAATATACACCACACGTTGATCTGGCGACCATGAAAACCAAAGGGAAGGATCAACAGCAAGGTACGCTGCATCTTCAGCTAGCTGATACTCATCCCCCATGCCACACACAGCAAGCTGGCTTTCGGAATCTTGGTGCTGGCAAACAGGCTCCCACACGTCCTTCACAAACCCAACAAAAGTCATCGGATTTCCTTTCTTCTGGCATTTTATTATGGCTTCTTGCTGCCTGGTTGAGATGCTATTCATGACCTCGCTCTGGTTTGTGTACAGCCTCTGTGGAATACCCGCACCAACTTTTTTGGGCATGCCTGCTTCCCTTCTCCTCTCTAATACGATGTTGTCCGCCATCGTTGTTTCGTTTCTACGAATGTAGTTCCAAGGCTTTGAAGTGTAGGTCTCATATTTGCTGAGAAGTTTCCGTTTCAGCTTGGTCATGGGCTCTTCAGCATCCGATATAGCTCTTCGCAGTTCTTTCGCGTCTTCAGCATCAACTATTCCGCCGCCGCAAAGGTTCTTCCCAAACACAATTTCAAGGAAAGGTTCCTGATCATTCCTTGATGGTACTCCAATTTTTTTGAGCTTGCTGCGACAGTTGGCTTTGTAATGTCGCAAGCAACGCAATCCTACCGCATTTATAAACGCTACCTTTAAACTGTTACAGAGAGCCTTTTCCCCATCTGTGATGTAACCGTCTTTTAATAACGGGCAACTCACACAGAGGCCACAATCTTCTTGAATGTTTCTGTTTCTTTTCTATTATGAATCGCCGTCGGACCTAAAAAATTGGCGGGACCCCACTGCCTTTGTGTGCTAGGAGCATGTTGCGATATGTGAATGGGGTAACCTCATCTCTCCTCCATATCGTAGGTTTCCTCCGGGGTTTCCTCCTACATATCATTAATATCGTGAAATATTGTTTGATGAGTAGCTATAATGCCCTAAGTGGGCGCTTGCACTCCTGAGATAATATTTTAAATAACCTCATATTGTCCGAATTCAAAAGTTGCATCAACACACACACAATTTCTTACAAGGGACGCCAGTCATCGTAACTATTACTCCATCCAACGTAATGTACAAGGACCTCTCTCGTACTGTCGTCTCTTTCCTTGAATCCTTTACTTCAATATTAAAAAGTTCAGATTTTGACAACAGTCTTTCCTTCTCAACAAGCAGGCAATTCGGAATTTCTGGATATTTTATGAAAGGCCTCGATGAGTAGAACACAGTGATATAAAAAATTTGAATGAAATCATGCAAATAAAAAAGTAGCAAAAAACATACCTTTACAAAATTCTTTCTGTCCAATGCGGTTTTCAGCGGATTTTTTCGACGCTGACACCATTAGATGGCCAGGAAAATTTACCACTACATAATGTCGGATTCAATTTTCTTCACCCCATTGGTTTGGAGATATTCAAGAAAAACTGCTGTCCATTTACTTCTGGCCATGAATGTACATTCAGAGGCAAGAATGTGAAATGGTACTAACTTAAACACATGGGATTGTTTAGAGGAAGGTGTCATTTGAAAGATTGATTAGTCTACTTGTCAAAACCACTTGGAACTTCTGGGTTTTTGTTTCAGGGGTGAAGGAAATATCAAGTTTGTTGACGAAGGTTGGGATGAACCAGCCGTTTTTAGAGCTAATGCACTATAAAAACAGTTGAACTGAGACTTTCGAATTGAAAACGGTACTAACTTGGCCGTGTTGCATCTGTACATGATTCATACCATTGGAAAGCTAAGAATGTGGTTTTCATAACCATTTGGAAAAATTTGATACAATTGACCTTCGGAGGCTCGAGGTGGGCTTAAGTGACACAATCGGGGTTAGTGCATAGGAACATAGCATTGCGGGAGTCTGGGTCACCTGGTGTGATGAAATGTAGTGGAGAATTGTACACACACTTTTCGATATGTACAGGAACAGCTTCGACAGTCAACACTTTCCCAGGGTGATTTAATCAAGGAGGCGATTAGCATCTCTACACTTTCAGCATAACGTCCATGCCATAAACTGTCATGCATTTTTACATGGCCACCATGACATCCAGTATTTGATACGCATATCCAGTGGTCACACCCAATATATAGGATCTGAATGAATGGTGACCGATGAACAGAATACTGCAAACGTAATCCTAAGGTGGTGTCCTCCAGCCCGTGAATCCAGGGACACTCTGCGGGTGAATCAAATTATGTTCTGCATTCACAATTTTATCGGTCGGTTTCTGACAAATATCCCTTTTGTTTGCAGCAGAAGATTTTGATAGTAGCCATGGTTACACTACATAAAATCCCCGTTTTTTTGCGGTCACACCTTTGAATTGCCGGGCTTTGAGAAACCCGCATCTGAAAAACACGTGTTTATGAGACACGGCAGACTCGCCAATCTTTGTGAAATCCCCGTCTTTACGTTAGTTCTTCGCACGGCTACAGATGGCTCAGCCATTAAGTGACGTCGTTTTCGCGCCTCCAACAATGCGTGCCAATACAGAAATGACCGAAGAGTCAGTGCATGCAGCGCCCCTGTCACTGTGTTACTTAACTACAAGTCAATCTCCAGAGTTCACGAATTTTCGACCCTAACCGGGGTCTTTTTCAAGTGGAACGTTACAATCTGAAACTCTAGAAAAGACTGAGCTGAAACCCGAAGGTGGAACTAACCTGTGTAGACAGGATGAGTGAGCAATTAAGGAAAGAGTAGTGTCCAAGCGCCACGGATGGTTGCTGGACCTAATTAAGAGAGTGGATGTAATTAAGGAAAGAAAAGTGTCCAAGCCCCACGGATGGTTGCTGGACCTAATAAAGAGAGTGGATGTAATTAAGGAGCAACTGATTTAGCTGAAAGAAAAGGGTTTAATAAATACGACATGTGTAATACATAACAAGCACAAAGCGAAAAGATGCACAAAGGTCAACACAAAGTAAGAGAATATAAAGGAAGTCAACTTCCAGATTTGTAGGAAAAAACCAGAATGGATAATGCAAATCACTGAGCAATGAGAAGAATAGGGCGAGGAAGAATAGAGCAAAACGGGTGGGGGGGGGGGGGGGTGAAAAAACGGGAGAGAGCAAAAACGCGTCCGACGCAAAGCCAGCGAGAATCCAAGTGACGTAATTTCGGAATGGAATATTCCACTTCGGGTGAGTCCCGTTCAGAGGACAACTCTAATGGGCGTGAGACTTTGGGCAAGTCTCTTTGCCTCTCTGGCCTCTCTCCACCCAGGTGTATAAATGAGTACCGGTCGGAAATACTCCATTGTAGCGCTGAATGGGCAGCTCATCTGAGTTCTACTGTAAAGGTTTCAGGAAAGTGTAAACTCTGATATCAACAAAAGTAGATGTTTCATCGGAGTTTACACTTTAACCCGAAACTAACACGTTATTTTTTGAAGTGATAATTAATATGTGGGTAGGCCTAATAGTAAAAAAAAAACCTCGGAATTAAAGGACCACAGTATTGCTTCCCAATCCTGCGTTACACGTACCCGCGTTAAGGGGAGACCTCTATTAACGACTTGGTAAACTACCGCATGCAACTAGTCTCGCGCAGCCAGCCGTTTCGTTCCGCAGTACTGCTACAAAAACTTGTTCGATCCCAGCGGCTGGGTGACCGAGACTGTTATCATACATTCTCCAACACTGGGGCGAAAGGCATAACTACAGTATTGGAGTATGGTGCCGGTGGCGCCGGCTGTCGACAGAAAGATGCAATACAGTGGTCCTTTAATTACAGCGCTTGCTACATGTAACCCCAATGAGAAATGTTCACTGTGTTGTGGAGCCGTTACATTCAGCCCACGACTGTTTTCTGTTGACGACTAGTTTGCGACGAGTGATTTGGTCGCAAACTCGTCGTATAGGCTCGCCTAAACGTAGGTACTTTTGTGTTAGAACATTGCACAGCAAATGTTGCAGGTTGTTCTGACTTGACGCAACGACCCGAACCGCCGCGTTGCGGCGATAACGCGAAGCGAGCAAATATTCCATTTACCTTGTAGAGGATTTTTACCGCGAAACTATTCCAAGCTGTACTGCGATAATGATAGCCAAGGCGGACTTTGGTAATCACTGGAACGGCTGCCGACATGCATGTTTAAACCCACCCACAACTTGGCCGTCAAATGGATTATCTCCACGGCACAATTCTTTGCCGGATATTGTAGCGTGGCCACTGCCGGAAACTCCCGGGGGCTCCATCTCCATCTATTCGTTGAATAGATGTAGCCAGGCCTGTGACGGAAACCCCGACGGCTACAAGTATTCGTGGTCGAATAGAAGTAGGCAGACAAAAGACCGGGGGCTGCTTCAAAAGTGACCTGAAGCTACTGGTACCTTTACCAAATGGAAAATGCATTGAAGTTAATGGTACCATTTATAGCTTAAAGTCATTTTATGAAACGGGCTTCAGAAATGGAAGGAACTACAATAGAGAGATGATGTTGAAAAAGTCTTTCCCCTGTACACACTAGGCAAGAGTTACAAATCCAACAAGTTGTTGTTATTCTGAAAGTTGGAAAAATTGTCAGCGCCCGTGTAGGCCTACACAGGGTTAATACGAAACGGCATTTTTTAAATAAAACAAGTACGCCTAGCAGAAGGAATTAAAAAGCCGAGTTATGTACAATTACAATGGCAGTGAAAATGATACCTTGGCAACCTGCTACTAGTCTGGTTCCCTGACCTGCTGTATGGTGGCGCTGACTGATCGTGCGATACAGAGGTCAGGTAAAGGCCGCCGTCAATATTGTTAGTCATGCGCTGACTATTATGGGATATCGGGGGTCCGATGGGTGATTTCAAAGTTGGTTTCAATATCGGTTTTACAATGCTTTAAAGCATTGTAAAACCGGTGTTAAAACCAACTTTGAAATCACCCATTGTGTGTGAAAACTGTCAAAATGCCGGGTGTTCTGTATGTTTTAGGTGTACCAGTACCAGCTCTGCCGCTGCATCGTCCTGCACAGGTATCGCAAGAGAAATAATCCCGAAATTGTAGGGTCAAAAGGCTGCACAATCGGCTTGATGGTCGATGTAGCGAAATCGTGACGTCACAACCAAATTGTCAGGATCCTGACAATTTTAGATCACGTGGTCAGTATTAACAGTGGCGTTGACCTGACCTCTGTATCGCACCATCAGTCAGCGCCACCATACAGCAGGTCAGGGAACCAGACTAACCTGCTACCACAATAATACTAACAGCGACACCAAATACATTTCAATGACATTCTTCGACTAGTATATAAACACAAGTTTATGAAACCCTCGATTTCGTTGTGGAGGATCTTCCTGGTTGTGTGGTACAACAATCTGCTGATACGTGACACAAATTCGTCAAATATTCAATATTCGTGGTGGCACTTGGGTTGCCTGGCCTTGACTTTGACCTCTGACCTTGAAGGTCATTGCGTAATCTGAAAGCTCATCCTTGATAACCTAGGTGTAGGTGAAGGTTTTTGGTCTCTACCATCACCAGATTCTGACTGATGTCATGTTATCAAGTTTGAATATCAAATCTCACCACGATATCAGCAAATATCATCCGACCGAACAGGTGCAAACTGAAAATTTCAGTTGCAATAACATCCGTGGATGAGCAATGATGTTGTGATACCAGTTTCAAGTCACTTACTGTGGCAGATCTCCAGAAATGTCAAAATATCAAATTTGATATATCAATATCATTATGATGCTGACACTGGAGAATAAATGTGTTGATGCCAGTATCTTGCCAAGGGCCATAAACATAGGGAAGGAACTTGTTACTAGTGCTCTACCTGGCGTCGGAGACAGGTTATTCAAGAAACAAAAGTGTGACAGACAAAATCTCAACTTTTGATATATCAATTTCACCATGAACCAGGTATCGGAGACTGGAAATTTTTGACTTCCTCTTTCTCTCTCTTCTCTATCAGCACCACCGCACTGAGTTTATTGTACTCTCCTGCCTATGTAATCTTCATTTTATAGGGCACAATAAACTTTTTGTAATTCGTAATTTGTATACGGTGTAGCCCTATGTAAGGCGGTCTAGGGAAACCTGTCGGAAGTTGCTGAGTAATCAACAAGGGTTATTAGATTGCCTGTACGTGTTCATTTGCTGCTGTTTTACCTGTTTTACGTAGTACATTTCTGCTATTGAAATGTGCAGGTTCACCCAAGGCCATTAACAGTTTTCTCAAACGTGACATCCGACAGTTTTTCCCGCACCACCTCACATTTATTTAGCAGCCGCCTGCGCATGAGGTGCATCTCGCAAGCAAACAACCCCACATGCTGGCTCTGTACTTCGTAATCACCCCACAAGTACCACGCCGGTAAACGTTTGGCAGCCACCTGCATATGAGGTGCAGCTCACAAGCAAAGAACCACACATGCTGGCTCTTTACTTCTTAATCACCCCACAAGTACCACACCGGTAAACGTTTGGCAGCCATCTGCATATGAGGTGCAGCTCACAAGCAAAGAACCCCACATGCTGGTACCGGTACTGTACATCTAAATCACCCCACAAGTGAGTACCATGTTTGGCAGCCACCTGCATATGGGGTGCACATCACAAGCAAGAACCCCACATGCTGGTCATGTATTTCTAATACCGGTAATCACCCCACAGGTTTCGCAGCCACCTGCATATGAGGTGCAGTTCACAGGCAAAGAGCCCACATGCTGGTTCTGTACATCTGCGGTAAATCACCCCACAAGTAGGCCTACCACATCAGTTTGATGTTTGGCAGCCACTTGCATATGGGGTGCACATCACAAGCAAGAGCCCCACATGCTGGCTCTTTACTTCTTAATCACCCCACAAGTACCACACAGGTAAACGTTTGGCAGCCACCTGCATATGAGGTGCAGCTCACAAGCAAAGAACCCCACATTCTGGTTCTGTACCGTACATCTAAATCACCCCACAAGTGAGTAGGCCTACCACATCAGTACCGGTAGATGTTTGGCAGCCACCTGCATGTGGGGCGCACCCCGCTAGCAGAATGACCCACTTGCTGGATGAGTACACCTCACAAGTGCCACTCACATCATGTCATATTCAAAGGATGTAAAATTTACACTAGGGATATATCAGGGTGGAGTGAAAGCAAAAATGTCAAAGTGTTTGATAATTAAAACTTCAGATACCGGTATCCCATAAGGGACACACTCCGCGTGAGCTACTGCAAAGCTAATGTATTAGGCCAGCCCTGCATAACACGATGTATAAATACACACCGCACACCTGTATGACCTATATTCGATGTCCGCAGTGAAGTACAGCTAACTGCGCGGAGAGGATTTTGCAGTAGCTCACGCGGTGTGTGTCCCTTATGCATGCAAAATCAAACAGATTTGCACTTAACTTTATGAAGTTATCTTCCATACAAACAAAAACTCAGAAACGAACTTAAAAAAATAAATCATGTTTTAAGTTTGTTATAATCCTTTAATCACGGTATTTTACAATGGTGAAAGTTCCCGATGTCACACTATCAGGAACATTTCCTGCATGACGTAACGATATGCGTCAACACTGATGCAGTAGGCCTATTGCACCAGCTTTTCTACCATGTCACTTGTGTCAATCTTCAAACTAGGCTGTACCGGTACATGTTTGGGAAGCACCTACATCATATACATATGAAGTGCACCTAGTTGCAAGAAAAAACTATACGCTGGCTGGCAGTTTCTANTTAAGTGTTGTACGATCCACACAAAGAAAAGCACAAAAATTGACACACAAAATGATGATATAAAACAAGTCAATCTCCAGAATTCAGCAAATTTTCGACCCCAACCGGGGTCTTCTACGGGCTAGAACTTTACAATATGGAACTCTAGGCAAGAGCCTTGCCTATAGAGTTCCATATTGTAAAGTTCTAGCCCGTAGAAGACCCCGGTTGTGGGGTCGAAAATTTGCTGAATTCTGGAGATTGACTTGTTTTATATCATCTAAGTGTTGTACGCATGCGCAATTGATTTGCTCATACTTTGGGCCGACAATGCAAAATGGGGAAGCTTGGAATGATAGTAAATAGCATTCATAGGTGGCAGCACACTCTGACTCGACTTCACTTTTGTGACTGAAGTGCGGCCCAGTCTTTTTTTGTCAAAAGCTTTTTCCGCAAAACGTTTTACGGGAAACACGTTCAAGACGGTTTCTTCATCGTCAAAAGTCCAGCTTCAAGTTCCTGTCAAGGTTGTGTCTTTATTATGATACATCATCCAACCTTCTTGGTCCTCCCCCATCTCATGGAGAGATCCTGGCATTTTGTATTTGTGTATATATGTGTGTATAGTTTCTGTGCCCTTTGCAAATGTATTTTTGTTGAGCAATAAATTCTGAAGAAAAAAAATGTTATACTGGCTGATTTCCTGATGATCCGGACCCATAAATGCCACAGGAAAATATTTGGTAGCTACATTTATAAGAGGCGCACCTGACGAGTAAAATGCCCCACATGCTGGCGCGGTAGTTTTAAATCACCTAACAAGTGCTGCATCATTAGATATTTGGGAGCCACAAGCATATGGGGTGCACCTCACAAGCCCCAAACCCCACATGCTGGCTCTGTACATGTACTTCTTAATCACCCCACAAGTACCACACAGGTACATGTTTTGTCAGCCAATAAAACATACATGTATCTGACATGCTCAGCCAAAGTAGGTGCTTGTCAAAACCAAGGAAAGGGTAACAGCCTTTTAGCACAAAAGCTGAAATCTACAGTGTAATTCGGTGAAAAGCACAATCTGAAATCTACTCCAGCAAGCAAATGCTTTTGCTGGAGCGGCTCACATATGGTGCGCACCTCACAAGCAAAACCCACACAGGCTGGCTATGTACAGGCATTTACTGACATTGATCCAAACTTCTGTGAACCAATTTTGAAGCATAATCTCAAAATCTCAAATTTTTTCTAATCTCAAATATCTCAACAACCACTCGACAGATTTCCATGAAACTACAACCAGAATCCTTAGAAATTTCTACAAAAACCCCAAAAAAATACAAAATAGGCCCTAAAAGACGTTGATTTTCACGTTTTTTTTCTGACAAGCAATTACATAAAGTTAATATTTCGAAGTTTCCACAATTTTGATGCTGAAATGTGACCAAGCATTTTTCCTTTCATATGCAACAAACCGCGTCAAAATTGGTTCAGTAGTATTTGAAATATTCAAGATATCAATCAAGTGTAGATAAACATCAGTCAATGCCTGTACTTCTAGGTTATCCTAAAACACAAGTGCCCCATCAACTTAGGAAATAGAATCCTTGTTACCTTTTATCAAGGGGCATTTGGCCAAAACAACTCCTTATGAAATCTGAATTTAACTTCTATTTTACTGTATAAATCACGCAACAGAGAGCACAGGCCAAAAAACAGCTTAGGCCATAATTACTTCCCAAAACTGAAAGCTAGTTTGCATGTGGGGTATGCCCACTCGCGCACATGCTGGCTCTGTACAAGTGCCTCATAAAACACTTTATAAACCAATGGAAATAACTGAAATTCGAGTCCATGATAGGGCACAAATGACCAATTCTACAAAAACAACCAACCCACAGTGAAAACTATCTGACCATAGCCAATGGCTGATATTCAAACAAGACAGCAAATGCTTTTACTTAAGAAAGATTTGCACAGCAATGTCCAGTGTTCATATATATTATAAAACTTTGAATGCATTTACTACCTTTTACAAAAGCTAATTTATTAATAGTACGTTGATAGCTGTATGAAATGGCCCACGGATATTGTGCTCACCGGGGAGAATGCACCAGAAGATCGAAGCTTCCAGTTGAAATGTTGCAATAAAATATCACACAAGTACATTCATCAAGATGGAGGGAAGCCATATTTGAAGTCAAATCCTGCTCTGTTGACCTTGAAGAGTAGGTCAAATAAAAAAAACATCAGGGGCCGTAACTACGAAGCGCGATTAGGCCAACACGCGTGTGAATTCATATTTATTCAGGTTAAGGGCCTAGAAAACCATTGTTTTGCTACCTTGTACGCTGCTTAATCGGCAGCATTTACCCGCAGGATAACCACGCGGTTAACATTCCTGCGTTTACGTGCGGGAGGATCGAAGAAAAGAGTTGAATGACTCTAAACAAGGCCTGTAGGTTGTTTAAATTTTTCTTTTGTCCTCCTGCAGCTAGACAAAGGAAAGTTAACCACGGGTTATTATCCTGCGGGTAAATGCTGCCGATTAAGCAGCGTACAAGGTAGCAAAACAATGGTTTTCTAGGCCCTTAACCTGAATAACTATGAATTTACACGCGTGTTGGCCTAATCGCGCTTCGTAAGTACGGCCCCAGATGTGTCTACGATAAAATTGTGGAGATGATCCAGCCACTAGTGCAGGTGTTGTTGGAAGTTTTTTTTTTTCGGTTTTGGCCATAAGATTTTTGGAGTGTGGTGTCACGCCATCTGACCTAGAGGTAGGCTACTATGTACAAATTTCAAGCCAGTAGCTCCAATGGTTACGAAATGCGCCCTGTTCATGGATGACGAAGGATGCTACACGATGGTAACAGCTCACCCTGGCGGGGTAAAAAATACAAGCAACACTCTTCATAAGCATATACCCATCACCACGAAATGAGCATTAAGTTGCTCAGAATATGAACCAGAGTGAACCACCATGATAAAAAGTAAGAAACGGAATCACTCCACAGGTTTAACAAAATTCAGACCACAGGCCATGGTCTTCTGAAATTGACAAATATTGGTTTCACCCTGCCAACCTCAGACATGTCAGAGGGATTTTCACTGAAAAGGACATGTATCGGGTGCCCCCCCCCAAAATAAACATGCCAAACTTCAAATACTGATTTCACAAAAAGGGTCAATTATAATTCAAAGCAAGAAGAAGCACGAAAGTCAACACAACGAATGATAAATAAATAAAACAATTTCCAATTTATCACAAATTTTTGACCCCCTTGGAGAGACCAGAGAATTCTTTTATAGTCTCTCCAACTGAAAAGAGCCTGTTTCTTATCTGATTCCAGAATCGCATTTTTTACCATAATTTTTAAATTGAGTGATACAGTCCCAATATGTATCAATGCCAAAATTTTACACATTAAACAAAATGGGCCGTATTTATGAAGCGCGATTAGCCCAACACGTGTGTAAATTCATAGTTATTCAGGTTAAGGGTCTAGAAAACCATTGTGTTGCTACCTTGTACGCTGCTTGATCGGCAGCGTTTTCCCACAGGATAATCACACGCGGTTAACATTCCTGCGTTTACATGCAGGAGGATCGAAGAAAAGAGTTGAATGACTCTAAACAAGTCTTGTAGGTTGTTTAAATTTTTCTTTTGTCCTCCTGCAGCTAGATAAAGGAAAGTTAACTGCGTGTGGTTATCCTGTGGGTAAACGCTGCCGATCAAGCCACGTACAAGGTAGCAACACAATGGTTTTCTGGGACCATAACCTGAATAACTAAAAATTTACACGCGTGTTGGCCTAATCGCGCTTCGTAAATACGGCCCATCTTTAAATTATGTTTTCATTGAACATTTCATTGAATTATAATTGACAGTTGTTGAAAAATCAAGATTTGAGTCCAGCACTTTTTTTGGGCCACGCAATACATAAAAGCATAGGAATGCCACTAGCCTGCCTCACACAGGAAGTTTTGTTGAAGTGTTGCTCTGCTGCTGTGAGCAGGGGTTGCAGTCATCAACCAATAATGTTGGCAAACCAGGAGGAGATAATGATCCCAAATGAGGCTGACAAAAATCCCTGATAACATTGACTCGTGGAAAACACGTGAAAAACACGTCTCACGACACATGGAAAACACGCCTTTTTGTCACGTGAAAACCACGACTGCATGTTTGGTAGCAACCTGCATTTGGAGTGCGGCATAAGTATCAAAGATAGGAAGCCACTTGCACGTAAGTGCACATCACAAGCTAATACATGTAAATGCTACTAGCTCCGTATTTCTTGGTGACCCGGCTCCACAAGTGCCACTAGTAATAAAGTACGTGACAGCCATTCCATTACATACGTGCCGCAGTCAGGGAAAACCAGGCACAAGTCTCCAACATGTGACAAGGCCGTTGACTAACCTGTTAAATCATTGCCTCACCGCTGAAAAAGAGCAGGTCTTGTGCATTGTTTTTCCACATCGGGTCACATTGTGGGCTGCACCTCACAAGCAAAAAATCTGGCTATGTACTTAAATCACAACAAGAATACCATAACAGTACCTGTACATGAGGTGCACATCACAAACAAATAAACATACTAGCTCTTTATTCCTGATCATCCATCACGTCACTTAAGGCTCGTCCACACGATCATACATTTGTTCAAAACATCATCATACATTTGTATGATGATGTTCATGGACGAATGTATGATTGTGTTGACCGCTTTCCCAACACACTTGAATAGCATTCAATATGTTATGATGATTTTGAAACTTTTAGCTGCACTTTGTAGACGAAAACCACAACAAGCTTGGACACCATCATACCCTTGTATGATGACGTTCAGTTTGTTATGGATTGTTGGATGCTGTTCAAGTTTGTTGGGAAAACTGTCCACACAATCATACATTTGTTCATGAACATCACCACACAAATTTTGTGGGATGTTTTGCATTTGTTGGCAAGAAGAAACATGCAGCTAAAAATTTGAACATCATCATACATGTTGAATGCTGTTGGGAAAACGGTCCACACGATCATACATTTGTCCATGAACATCATCATACAAATGAAACTTGGTTGATAGCTCATGTGATTTAGGGGCATATATGTACAAAGTTTCAAGTCAATACCTCCTACAGCGAAACGTGCCCTGCAAACGGACGATGACAGATGACCGGTGAGCTAATAAAAATGTGGAGATGATCCAGCCACTAGTTCAGGTGTTATTGAACGTTTTGTGTTTTTTGGTTTTGGCCATGAGAAATTTGGAATTTGGTGTCATGCAATCTGACCTAGAGGTAGGCTACTATGTAGAAAGTTTCAAGGCTGTTAATACCTGGTTATGAAATATGCCCTGTTCACAGACGACAACAGACGCTGGAAATAACCTACCCCAGTGAACTGGAAAAAAACAACCAACACTCTGCTGATCGATGGAAAAAACAGTCAAATGCAACTGCCCCTCAAGACAGGCAATTTTTCACCTAAGAGTACATATACGTAAAAGCACACGAATGCGACAAGCCTGCCTCGCCCAGGAAGTTTTGTTGAAGTGTTGCTGTGCCGCTGTGAGCAACGGTTGCAGTTAACAAGCAATCATTGGCAAACCAGGAGGAGATAATGTTCCCAAATGAGGCTGACACAATTTCATTTTGAAATGAGTCGGTGATCAGTAAGTTCGTACATGTATACAGGGTGGTCCAAAAAATGCAAAAGCATACTTCCACCACCCTCAGTCCGAAACAACTGGTATGAATGGATAGAATCTTTCCAGAAGAAAAATAAGACCAAGATACCTTGATTCATCCAGTAGTTTTTCCTCCAGAGCCATTTTTTGTCAAGCACTGTCAGTGGTTTGTTGTGATGCTCTTGACTGATCTGGATGGAACAATTCACCAAGGGCCTCGACCTTGCTTCACAAAAACAGCTCTAGAGGTAAAACTACTGAACCGAATCAAGATCTTTGTCTTATTTTTCTTCTAGAAAGATTCTCTATCCATCCACACCAGTTGTTTCAGACTGAGTGAGGAGGAAGATGCTTTTTCGCTTTTTTTGGACCGCCCTGTATAGATAGCGTAAAATTGCACATTTAAAGCGGATGGCTCGTGGGGTTTGCTTACATTTTTGATGGTACCTCCCACAGAGAGTGAATCTAGCCTCCAGGCAAAGCCCTGCTCCAACCATATGCAAAACCCGTCCAAATATGCAAACGTAAACACTGGGGACGAGGTTCAATGAAAAAAAATTTACAATGGGTTAATGATGTTCACAATACGTCGGTAAGAATGTACATTTTGTGCAATTCACATTGATTTTGCAGCGGCAGATTTTGCAAAATATGCCTCCGAAGTTTGGCTCTCTAATGCATTTCCCATTAAACTAAAATCCTTCTTTCGCCTTTCCTCAAAATGGCGCTTGATATCGAGGACCCCGTGAGCCATCCACTTTAATGGTCCGCCCTTATCTGCATAAAAAATATAGCCTTACACGTGGAAACATACCGGTAGATGCATCCGAAAATTACAAAGTGCAAAATCAAAAAAAAAATGATTTCAGCAACAGCCTTTTAGGTCACCCCACATGCTGGCTATGTTCTTCTAAATTACCCCACAAGCACCCCATCATTAGATGTTTGGTTGCCACAAGCATATGGGGTGCAGCTCACAAGCAAAATCCCACATGCTGGCTCTGTGCTTCTTAATTAAATACCCCACAAGTACCACACAGACTACAGATTTGCCAGCCACCAGCATATGGGGTGTGCCTCACAAGCAAGACCCACATGCTGGCTCTGTGCTTCTTAACACCCCAAAAGTACCACACAGACGTGCATATTTGCCAGCCACCTGCATATGGGATGCACTTCACAAGCAACAATCTCATTTCATGCCATTTACAGTTCATGAAGAAACTGGAGGTAATTCAATCATCTATGATAAAAATTGGAAGATGATCCGGTCATTAGTTCAGTTTTTGCACTTTTTGCACTGGTTTCAGCCACCTGCTGGCCAAACCAAGAATCAGACGGAAACTTGGTGTCACACACAGGTCATATGACATGGGATATATATGTACCAAGTTTCACACCAACAGCCCCAGTGGTTACAAAACGTGCCCTACTAATAGACACGGACAACGACACCAGAGGCTGCGCCATCATTAGAGCTGACCACAGGTGAGCTAAAAACTGAATGCAAAGTGCAGGAAAAATTCTTCATCTCTCATTGACTTCAGTAACAGCCTTTTAGTCTAAAAATCCTGAATTGATCATTTCAGATCGCTGGAAATTACTTTTGTGGCCGAAACAAATAAACTTGGCTATGCTTCAACCAACTGAATGCACAAAGAGCAATATCCAATTTCTTGATCAATCAAGTCAATCACAGTACTCTAAAAATGACTTCAGTAATAGCTTTTTAGTCACATGAGACCAAAATGATCAATTCACACTGTAAGACAGAAATCTAAAAAAAGCTCCAATCTTAGGCCAAGTTCAGATGTCGCGCTAACGACGCGTCTAATACAAATGAATTGATGCGACCGTAGCACGACGCATAGGCCATCTGATTCATAAGTCGATAGATAGTACGTCTGACGTCGAATTTAATTCAATTCATACGTCGCTCTCCAGACGGATCAAAATGAGGAATTGTATTTGACGCGTCGTTAGAACGACATCTGAACTTGGCTTTACTCTCAGATATGCCTCTGCTTGCCCATGTCACTTCCTTCAGTCCTTCAACAACCTATCTATCATGCGAAACACCTTCTTTTTTAAGGTATCCTTGCTCCGCCGATGTATAAAGCCATTGTTCTTTTTGCTCTGCTTGAGAGCAAGAGCACAATCTTTAGGCTTTGGGCGTTTCTTTTTGTCAAAGCATCTTTGAAACAATGATCTTATCTCATCCTCCTCATCGTTAGTCCAGGTTACTCTGGTCATTGACGGGTGCATCTTCTTCTTTCTCTTAGTCTGCTTTCCTCTCATGTCAACATCCTTATCCATGTCCATCCCCCACAACTCCTCCTCTTCCTCGAACGACTCAATCACATGCGGCTCCTCTGTTTGAAAATTCTGCAGCTCTTGAACAAACTCTCTGCTGACACCGGTACTTTCAGTTTCACCTTCCATCACCGCCATCTCACCTCCCTTTCCGAATACAAGTTCTGAAAATGATTTTAAAGCGGTTTACTTGACTTAGACAAGATTTCGATTTGAAGTTCAGAAGAGATGAATTCCTTATATTCATTTGGTTTCATTTTGCAGTTCAAAGCTGCAATTCACTTTCCTACAACTTGTATAGAACATAATAAGCCCGATCTTGTTCATAAAAAGAGGCAGGCATAAAAGTTCGTTTTTTGATTTGAGAGAACTGGACACCATATGAACATGTCAGCAATAAAGCATCAGTTAAGTTGAACTCTGTACTTGCAATTTGTGGACAAAAATAATGGTTGGTTAATACAGCTAGAATAAATAGGAATCAATGAACAATAAAAAATATTAAAGTTTTACCCTCATTTCGCAGCGAGGGTATTGTCCAAGAGTGGTGACAGAAGAGATCCTGGGGGCACAACTTGATTTTTTGGACGTGAATATTCACTCTGTCTACATTAGATGGACTGAATTATTCTAAAACCCCACACGATTCAGTCTCAAAACTCTGCACTGAATCTCAGTACAATTTCACCATGGTAACCTGTGGTTTTCCAGATGTTTCTGTCATTACAACACTTGTGGTGACACACTTGTCACAAACATCGAGGTTGACTCAGTATATCACACGCCGTAATATTTTATAGAGACAATCAGCAGACAAAATGGAGCGAAGAGAAACTACCTACCATCAAGATCAATGTCATCCAGGCTCCTGTTGGCAAATTCATGAATCTTGCCATGGTCTTGCAGCAAGAGAATTTTAGCAATCTGTGTTCGTTCCAAATCTTCTGCTGTGTTACGATAGTGAATTTTGTGGACGTCCAGGGTGTGTCCCATGTGGTCTATGACCCACTGAAGCTGATGGGGATTAAGGTCGATAACCTAGGAAAGAAAGCAAATGAATTAGACTAGAAGTATAAATGAAAACTAGACATGTGAAATTTGATGTTCAGCACACAAGAAGGGCAACCTACATGGCCAGAGAGCAAGAATAGCCCAGCAGATCACGAGATGAGGAAGGCTCAAATTTGAACTCTTGAAAAGTAGACAGCAAACTCACATATCATTAAAGTCTCAGTAATATGATCATTTCAATGTAAAAGGCCTGCCACCGTCAGCTGGCGTCGATCGTAATAACAGGACAATGATATCGACAATGACCGCATTTCTGGCAGTTTTTTAAGAATAAACCAGTTGGAATATGGCACATGTTTTATTTCCTACACAAGGACAAAGGATTACTGCCAATTATGGTGATGATTTCACCAACCTGTGACAACATTTTTTCGCCACGGGGATGACTTTACGGTGTCGGTGCTGATTATCATAATCAATTCAATAGCCATGGGGCCTTCCAACGTCAACAAGGCTACAAACTCTGCTTGAAAACATCATTTTTGACCTAAAGTAACCACATTTTTTACTCTCATCAATTGATGAATACCTAACCTTTTTAAGACAAACCTCTACTCATGAAAAACAGTGATAGTAACTAACATTTTGGCGATTTGATTTTGGGTCGATCTTGCCTTCAATATGATGACCCAGAGACGGCTCAGATATATAATTTGCATATTTTAACACAGAGTAGGACACACTCCACGTAGCAATTTCTCCACATGCTGGTATATGGCAAAGGTCAAAGAGAAATGCGTGGAGGTTGAAAACTCAGCAAAATCTCCACAAAATCACCCAACTCGGCTAACTTTGACCAAATCTTGAAAATGAAACCTTTCAGACTTTTCAGACATGGTCCGATATGAGATACACAGTGTGTAAAAATACCAGAACCGTCAAAAAATCGTTAGGTAAGAAAGAGGCCGAGTGAAACAAATAATATGATTTTACGCCAAAAATGTGTGTGGCTTCAAATGTGTATGGCTTGAAATAAGTTTGATACACAAAACTTAGGATGCTACACATATGAGTGGTCTATAGTAGCAGTTTTTGTGCCCTGGATAATGTGAAATATATCGAATTGCTACACAGTTTTTCCTTATTGCACCTCCACCATATCGACCTTTCGTGACGGGATGAAATTGTTAGTGACTGCCGAAAGTCTACTTTTGAGTCTGGATCTCTCTTTTCCAAGGTCCATTGGAATAAAAGTAGCATTAGCAAATTTTTACATACTTGTGTCACAGTGGCCATGTATTTTCTGAGTTGAGTACTGGTTATCTTCTCTGGGGCTACCAAGTTTGCTTCCCTGCAGGCCTTTGCCAGTGAGGAATAGGCAGAGATAACTCCATTTTCTGCAAGAAACATAACACAAATACATGAAATAACCTCTTCCTGCTGTTGATATACAAGGTACCGGAAGGCAGAGAAAAACAGCAGATCAACACTGATTCTGTGAACAAACCGTTAAAGCTACATACTGTTTGTAACATCAATCTTAATTCAACTCGTGTATGTAAACACGAACTGATACTTCTTGAAGTCACACGATCTCTTTCATTGGCCTCTGAACATTGACATAATGACAGTTCCTCAAATTGCATGCTGCTCTTCATGGTGACTCACCTGTGCATTTTGATGACAGTCTAGTGAAAATCTTAAAACCTTACCTTGGTTGGCAAAGATGTACGGATTACTCGGCAAAATCCCTGCCTCCCCTCGCACTGCACTGCTTGAGAGGTATTTGACTGGCTGTATGCATTCTGGAGGGACGATCACTGGCACACCACGCCCTCTCTGAAATGTTAAAAATGCATTCATGACAAATCTTCCTCTTTGGATCAGACTGCAAATGCAATGTTGCCCAATTCTATTAGAAACTGGAAGTGAAGTGATCGGTCAAACGTTTTTTGGGGTGTGTCAATTAGTATGGTACTGGTACTGATTAGGCAGATACAGTATGCAAGATGCTCATTCATTGACAGGAGCCCATCAGCCACAGACTGGATAGAATTGACATCTGCCAATAAGCACCATGCCCCCAAATCCTACACACTTACTTTTCCCCGTACTTCGAAAACTTCCTGCGTCTGCAACAGTTTTTTTTCAAACGGGTTCAAGTTGCCAATCACTGGATTTTCTGAGGCTTGTGCTCTCGCGAAAAAGTTTTCAAGTCTGAAAACAAAATTAAAGTATATCTATTACAAACAAAATAACATTTTTCACATTGCCACAGTCAGTCACTCATCATTAGCAATGAATTATTTCTTTCACAGTGCATTATTAAATAAACAAATGCCATTTCTGGGGCGAGGGTTATCCCTCACACAATTTGCTGACAACAGTGATTAACAGAATAAAATTGGTAGGGGTGGAGGTTTAAGTTTTGTTTGTACTTCACTCAGCCACCATTCAATCAGGACCAACTCGAAAGATCGAGGTAGATAGATGTTGCTGCATTTTCCATGATACGGCATTCCTGTGAAGTAGTTATACACACATACTGAATTTGTGGTACATGGTAGGTACATATATGTATATTCACGACATTGTCCAACAACATAATTTGTCCAGTTATGGGCTACTGCGGCAAAAGTCTGTCCACAGCTCACAAGTACATCAGGAATGTTTGGGAGCAACTTGCATAATGGGGTGCACCTCATATGCAAAAAACCAACATGTTGGCTCTTTTTTTTCAAATCACCTCACAAGTGCTGCTAGAGGGGGTGGCCAAAATCGTCAATGTCTGAGGCATGGTGCTTGACCTAACCTCATTTTTCAAGGTTGCGAGACACCTCTGGCTCAGATTTTCGAGTTTGTCCTGACTGCCAGTATTCCCCAGAGTATTTGGGTGAAAAAATGATGTTAAAAGGCTTACTTTGCACCTTCCAGTTCCCCAGTGCGACGTCTATTATACGTAGTTAGTCTGGCGCTTGTCACTTCTGCCACTAGTCTGAAATTGCTGGAAGAGGTGTCAGTGAGGTCTAGGTTCTTCACTTTCTCTTTCAGGTAATCAGTCAAGGATTTGATGTCTCCTGCATTTGGTAACTGTGGTCTGTTGTTGAAATGCCTTTCTTCTAACAGCACGCGAGCAAGTTTGGCAACCTTTGTTCCCCAAAAAGTATTCATGACTCTCATAAGATCTAATGTATCCTCTTTTGCAATGTTGTCTTTCCTCAGGATTGCAAGAGATATCTTGTAGTTCATCATCCTTTTTAAATCAAAACCCAGTTTGAGGGCATTGCTAGGTTTCTTTAGATCTTCTATGTCATCCATGTCAGCAGATGCAACAAGAAATGTAGCTTTCACCAAGTCATCAAAATGTTCAGACTTAAGATAATCACTCATGCTTGCAGCATCCTTTTGAAGTGGCTTGATTTTCCGAAGTTCAAGCAGGAGCCGGGCATTTAGTCTCATCACTTGAGAAGTATATTTCGCCCTTTTGAGACGATTCCCGACATTCTTCTGCATCCACTCATTTCCTAGTGTGACGATAAGTTCATCATTCCGAGCTGTGGTCCCCACTTCATCTAGTTTCATCTTTTTGAAAACACCTTCTTTCAACTGTTCAGAAGCAGTTGCCTGGATACGGCCAGATAGAGTGTCCGATTGAGTGACCAAAGATGCTTGTCCCAGAATCTGCTGACCATTTCTTTCTGGACAATTATCCCTGTTATGACGGTTAAGTAAGGACTTTGACATCCATTGCAAACATTTTGGGCAGGGACCATATTGACTCGAATCCAACTTGGCTGGACGCCGATCCAAAAAAAGCTCTCCCCGACCTCTCTCTATAGTCATACAATTCTTCTTGTGGTTACCCATAGCCCTCAACCTTATAAGACAGTGCTTCTTTTCATTTTGTTGACCAAGTTCACCAAGATGGATAATTTCTTTCACTTTTTCTCGATCCTTATGTTGACGCTGGACATGCTGTGCGAAGTTGGAGACTTTGGTGTTACAGAAGACACAATACTGGTAGCTGTTGTAAACCCGCGTATTTTTCTTTTTCTTGCCATTGACTGTGCTCTCAGATTTGATAACTTTCCTGATGTAAATTGCTGGATTTTTAACATCCCGTAAAATGGTATCTTCATCCTCTGAGTCTATACTATCATCAGAAGGCAGGTCATCCACGGTTGGCTTAACTTTGGAAGATAAGTGTTTCTCCAAGTTAGGTAGACATGGTAGAGACTGATCAGGAATAATATCAGAATCTGAACTATAGCTGTCTGCAACACACTCACTGAAATCATAATCTTTTGATGTACTGGGTGCACAAGGATGTTTCCCCTTTTTCTCCTCTGCAGCTAAAACAACATCTGAACCAGAATCAGTACTTTCAGAATCTTCACTCGAATTAGGTTGCCATTCATCTCCAGTTTCTTCACACGAATCACTGACAAACCATTCCTCTTCCTTGTCCCGGTCGTGGATCCCAACGGTCCTCTTACATGTGGGATTTCGGTATGGCCCTTGGTCATCTTTGATCTTCTGAACACTTTGGTCAAACTTCGTAACAGGAAAATCTGTGGTAGGTTGCCATTCCATGCACTCATATTCGTTTTCTACCCCGTCATTGTCAATGAACTTTCTTGTACATGCGGGTTTACTTCTTAACCCAAAGCCAGAAACTGCCTCATGATGTTTCCTCTTCTTTTTCTTCCTAACAATTTGCACAACATCTGAAGCACCACCGCGGACTCCACCACACTGAGACTTCTCATTTGTGTCAGATTGTTTTATCCCCCCATTGCACTTGTCTTCTCTTTCTCCATCCCCCTTCTGACTAGCCATCACCACACCACTAACTGCATCGTCATCACCATATGGACTGCAGGATTTGCGGGCTTCAACATCTGTCATTTCTATGTCTTTGGCATCACCACTGACTTCTGGCTCACACTGTTCATCGCACATGGCCCTTG
>NMRB01000329.1:21404-33026 GCA_002633025.1 Notospermus geniculatus | reverse complement strand
CTGCATCGTCATCACCATGTGGACTGCAGGTATTGTGGTCTTCACTACCTTCAACATCTGTTGTTTCTACGTCTTTGCCTTCACTTGGATCAGACTGTTCATCATTTATCCCCCTTTCTTCTGTTTTTCCATCACCAACAACATCAAAGCTCACCTTTTCATGCAAGCCAGCATCATAATCAGCGTCCTTGTTGTCAGAATTAACCATCATACCACTTTTGTTGCCTGAAACAAAGAACTGAGCATTTTACTTACCAAGAAATGTGACTATGCCTTGGCAGCAGCCAAAGATTTCTGTATACATGGAAGCAGCCATATGTTCTCAGTCACATGACTTACACAACTCAAGAGCTACCACCATAACATATATTTGTTCTGCTGTTCGCAAAGGAATCACAAACAAAATTTATCTATCAGTTTTAACCCTTCAATTTATGGAAATATTGCTTAGTGCAGTAAATGATCATCTTCAAAACTATTCTGAATCATCACGAAGAACTGATATGTATGCACCCACCACTAAGGCTAATTTCCTCAGCTGTGTTTGAGCTTTCTCCACAGTTCGAAACATTTACATGGAGTCCAGCAGCCTTCATATATTCTGTATGCAGACACTGACCAGGATTAGCGGGAGACTCTGGGTGTTTTCCTTCTGCAAAAGAAGTTTCAAATCAAGGACTAAATGATTATCACTTAACGCAGATGGCTTTGGCGAAGTTGTACTTTGTAGTTAGTCAGACAATGCACTTGAGCATCAGCTTTGTTTAATGGCAATAAGCCTGTGTTGACATAGTTTGAATTGACTGCCTGACCTAAAGTAAGTGCAGCATCGTTCTAGGGTTAGAACAAGGACGTACTAACCTTCAATATAGCGATGAAATGCATTTAGAATAAAATCCATAAGAACAAGGAACACTTGACCGCTGGATCCTCCACATGATCTCAAAGCAGCTCTATTTTCACGCTCTATTGTTAGCGAGAAGTAGCTGTCTTCGTCATACAATGACGAATATTTCAAGTGGGCACGTGACCTTGGAAGGAATTCTTCCCTTTTTGGTAACAGCAACTGATGTCCATCACGGTGATTGTCAATGGCATACTTCATGAAGCCAGAGAAGCCATTATTCTTGTTGATGATGTTAACAAATGTATCGATCTGTCCATGGAGTAGCATTGTTTTGTCACCTGCAACAGAAATGAACTGTGACATTCATAATATCTTTAAAGTCACATGCATGAAACTGTCTTTACATAGCTGAATACCTAGTGACAACTTTTGGTCAGCTGTTCAGCTAAGCTAAAAATTACCCAACTCAGATGTTAAATGTTTAACCTTAAACTCATTCAAACGTCAGAACATCATTCAAACTCAAATGACAGTGTCATAAACATCAAAAATAGTTCCTAAAAACAGGACATTTTGGCACTGCATAAACTGTTCAGGGTTTGCCACTCAACTTATCTGACTGGGTGCAGCATGAACATAAATTTGATTTTCAAGTGAGAGTACCCAGCCAAAAATCCAAGCATCCGGGCACATTTAAGGTCCAAATTGACATGAAGACCAAAATGTAGCATGGCACTGGCAAAACGTTGTGCTGGAGAGAGAACTGTGCTGCTTTCTTTTTCCGCACCATTACAGTGACGATGATGGTCATTACAGTTTTTGCTTATTTGCAGTACAGTGGCCCATGTAGTCTGACCTGGAGTCAAACTATCACATCCAAGCCAAAAAAACAAGGAAACAAGCAACAAAATAATGTTATGTGCAGCAAATGAAATCACATAGTTTGTGATAAGGGGAAATACGCATGAGGTGCAACCTCCACATGATGTCATGCAATAACTGTGGAGTACTCCAAAGCCAAAGAGAAAACCCTGCCCTGCATCAAACGATAAAATAAACCATTGGTCACAATGAGCAATTCTAGGAAGCCTACAGACTAATGATCTCTATGGGCTGAAGGTTGAATGATTCCCAATCAAGACTACTGGGTTAAGCCATGTAATCAGTGGACATGTTTGGATAAAATTACAAAAAACAAGGTTCCTTTTCTGATCCATGAACCTACTACAAAAGTGGTAACCTACTTATTTGTGGCCATAATAATATTCTGGCAAACCTAAGCATAGTGCATTGCAAAAGTCCAGTCCTGAAGTGATAAAAGCATGTGTTAGGATAACAAGAAGCTCATTAGGGAGGTACTTTTTCATAGAAGCAATTTTACGTAATACACTACACTCGATATTTGTTCATGAAAGGATATTGAGTCGCCAAAGATGAAACCAAGATTACGAGCTTTAGTGGATGGCCTAAATACAGCATCACCAAACCGTAAGATGGCATTGTTTGGTCGTAGATTGGGCTGTTGAGGGGAAACGAGTACAAGAAACTCAGTCTTTAAATCGTTCAGCTTCAACCTGTTAATACCCATCCACTGACGGACCTCACTGAGACAAGTTTCTACCATGCTGATGGCGCATGAAAAGGATGACACTAAACTCAAATGAAATGCCCGGCAGATTTGCGTGTCATCATCATAAAATGGGAGGTCACATCGTGGCCCTGCATGATACTTGCCAATGGTTGGGGGTAAACAGGAGAATAAAAGCAATCCAAGGGCGCTTCCCTGTGAAACCCCACATTTCAAATCATGCAACTGACAAACTGCTCCCAACTTCGACCCTAAAGGTGCGATTGGCCAGGTATGACTGGAACCAGGCAAGAGCAGTGCCAATGATGCCAAAAACATTTCTCAGTCTCGTAAGTAAAGGATGTAGTTGGATTCCAAAACAGTGGCATCACTTCTCCCTGTTGAAGTAATGTATGCACGTTGCTATATCCAAAATAGTGGGGTGACTTCCGCCCTCTACACATGGGCTGCATCCTACCAAATCGAGATTCTGGGCTCAATTCTCCAAAAAGAAAGTAAATGATGTTCAAAACAGCGAATGATCGATGATTCTCTCTGTTAATGTAAATTTGCCATATCTCATGGGTGCAAACTTTTGTGATGTCCAAAAAAATTAGTGGGGTGACTTCACCCTCTACATGTGGACTGATACTGCCGAATCAAGCAGGTGATCAGCACAACATTTTAAAAAGATTCCAGGGTGAATTCTTCAAAAAGGAAGTAAGGATGTATTATCCAAAACAGCAACAATGACTTCTCTCTGTTGATGTAGGGGACATCAATTCGCCAAAACTAATAGCTGCAAGTTACTACATCCAAAATTGTGGGCTGACTTCACCCTATACAAGTGGGCTGCATTCTACCAAATCGAACAGGTGAGCAGCATAACATTCAAGATTCTGTGGCGACTTCTCACTAAAGCAATGGGTGTGATCCAATTTACAATGGGATAACTTCTCCACACCTGTCAGAGCCTCCATCAAACTGACTGACCATTCTGTTTATCAGTAATAATGCAAAGTCCCTTGGCTAGGCTTATAAATGTAGTCACAGATCTTAAAATTCCTCACGAAATGAAAAATCAAATTTTAGAAAATCCATAAGTCTGATGCACTCTGCATGACGATATCGTATTAATTGATACTTCTTATGCCCTTTCCTTCCTTTTCTCCTCCACAGATTCTAACATGGTGAAATATGAATATTTAAAAAATTAAGAAACTTATCAAGAACAGCTTCATTATTCTTAGGTATTGGCAAATATAAAGCAAAAGGGCAATGTGCCATTTGAAATGCAAATGAGCTGGGAATGGTGTGATGTTGTCATTGAACTACAATAACACCTCATAAACAGGTACAACAGACAGGTCATAAGAAGTTAAGGTTTATGAAATCAGTTTGATGAACGGATTCAAAAGGCGCTAACAGGTGTGTCTCCTATTGATGTAGTTGAAATCAACTTGACAAATCCAACATGTGTTCATGTTACAATGTCCATAGTAATGGGGTGACTTCACCCTCTAAATATGGGCTGCATCATGCCAAATCTAATCCAAGATGAAATGGTCCATGGACCATGTGCTCACCGGGTTGGACATAATAGTCTAATGACAGAGGGGGTACATCAGTCAGGGGCAACCTGGGTCAAGTCATTCTTGAGACTTGAGTACCGGTAGGACTTTGATGATTTGGGGTTATGCCACCTGGCGGCCATATTTGATGTTCGATTGGGAACTTTACGATTAGGAACTTCATATGCGCATAAAAGTCATCTGCAGGGGAGCACATAACCCATTGGAATCCTTTGGGTCAAGTCGTTCCTACTTACAACAGCATTTTAGTGATTTTACGCCACCTGGCGGCCATATTGGATGTTCGATCAGGTCGAAAATTCACGTGCACATAAAGGTCATCTGCAGGGGCCACATAGCACATTGGAGCACTTTGGGTCAAGTCGTTCTTGAATTACAGAACTTTGATGATTTTCGGGTTATGCCACCTGGTGGCCATATTGGATGTTCGATCGGGCCGAAATTTAACATGCATGTAAAGGTCATCTAGAGGGAGGTGAATATCAAAATTGAGCACTCTACGTCAAGTCATTCCTGAGTAATTGCACTTACTTGGTTTTCAGGTTACGCCGCCTGGCGGCCATATTGGATGTCCGATCAGGCCGAAACTTGGTATTTTTAAAGGTACCCCTCCAATGCATGTTTATGCAAGATGAAGTTGCTCGGTGAAATAATGACAAACTGTGGCAGGTTCGTTATTTTTGTCGAAGTTTGACCACTGTGACTTTGAAAAGTAGGTCAAATCAAAAACCCGTTATTTGTGTACCCTTATTAGCTACACCTACAATAAAAATTTGGAGATGATCCAGTCATTAGTTCAGGAGTTATTGCACTTTTTGTGTTTTTGGTTCCCACCACCTGGTGTGGCCAAGCGAAGAGTCGAATCGTACCGAAACTTGGTGTCATGGGTCATCTGACCTAGGGGTATGTACCAAGTTTCAGATCAATAGCTCCAGCGGTTACGAAACGTGCCCTGCTAACAGATGACGGATGCTGCACCATCGTAAAAGCACACCCCAATGAGCTAAAAAAGGTTATGATAGAGTGGGATGACTTCTACCCAATGATGACAGGTGGCATGAAGTTGCTAAATCTAATGGCATGTCCAAAATTAGTGGGGTGACTTCACCTTCTAAATGTGGGCTGCAAAATAGGAGATGACTTGTGGGCTACATCACGCCAAATCAAGAGGTGACCATGAGTGCAAAACAACCAAGATATTGGGGTGATCGTTTTTTCCAGAAAGAAGGTAAGGCATGTAATATCCAGAACAGTGGGATGGCATCTCTCCGTTGATGTAAGTGGCATCAAGTTACCAAATCTAATGCCAATGGGTGGAAGTTACGATGTCCGGCATTAGTGGGGTGACTTCACCCTCTAAGCGGGCTGCATCCTGCCAAATCAAACAGGTGAGCAGCACAACAACATCTACAGTACAGGTCACAACTGACATCCCTGAATTCGCGCAAGTTGCATGTAAGTCGCTCGTAACTTACGCAATAACTCACGAGCTATGTTATGCGTAACTTACGAGGTGACGCCGACTTCGTTGAACTGATTCATAGTCCAGCATCCTTTAGCAACGGCGACCCGTATATGAAATGACAAGTAGTTACAGCCTCGCGATCGGATGCCGACCGAATCACACGACGGGGTCGGCTTCGAACCCAAGATTGCGTGTCGGTCGCCGGCGATGGTCATGCATTGACATATAACCTAGGCTTTACGGAGCATTTCAATAATGTCTTTTAAACTTCACAAAAACTTAGTCCACGCTACAAGTTAGTAGACCCATTTTACAACATTTCCTGGTGAGGAGGAAAGGCCCGTCCTTGGTCAAATTGCCTTTCAGCCATTTTTATCACATTCTCAACTCTTGATACCTTATTAAACAAGATAAAGCATGCATGCATTTTTAATGATCAGACATGCACCTGAGTTTTTTAATTCAAAATGGATGGAGATGGATCGTGAGTTGGCTTTGGTAGGATTTGATGTGAGCAAAGAAATCTTAGCAAAAATTCTAAATATCTGGTGATTTGTTACAGTACTAAAGAGGCACATGGGACAAAAAATACTTT
Organism: Notospermus geniculatus; assembly: GCA_002633025.1. Lineage (NCBI taxonomy): Eukaryota > Metazoa > Nemertea > Pilidiophora > Heteronemertea > Lineidae > Notospermus > Notospermus geniculatus. The sequence continues at coordinate 26,960 of NMRB01000329.1, read as the reverse complement.
CATAGTTGTGGCCTAGAATAGATTCCTGTGTAACATGCCTGACTTCAGTGTTTGGCACAATGCTCAAGGGTGATGTACAATTGAAAAAGACCTACNTCTTTGGCGCACGGATCCTGTCCGTTTTCAGTCCGTTTGCCCCTATTTTTGTGGATACGACAACGCAGTCAATATAATCGATTTTTTACAGACCTGAGTCGGACGAAATCCGTGTGCCAATGAACCCTGCATGACACTTTATTGACAGTTGTACTATGCGTATAGATCGTGGCATGCAGGACTGGCCTATTGGCCAATACACACGATCCAATTTTTCATCCAATTTTCTGAATATGCTCAATAAAGGCCTACGTGCGGGTTTGTACACAGAAGCCTCAATAGGCCCGGAATCTGAATTTCCAAAAAATTGGATGAAAAATTGGATCGTGTGTATAGGCCAAAATTACATTAGTTTCGCAGTAGCTCACACGCAGTGTGTCCCTTATGATTTCATTTGTCAGATTAATTGACCCTATGAATCCCCGAGGCCGTCTCTTTACCAGGAATTCCTGGTACATGTAATGCTACGCTTACACTATGTTCCCGGTCACAACAGCAGCACCGTTTGCCCGAAACGTAATGCACCGTGGGATTTTGGCAGTTTTTGTTTCCTCTGTATTCAAGTTTTGTTAGGTCTTACTACGGTCTATCACGGTATCCGTGACAGGCCCACGGTGCATCACGTTTCGGGCAAATGGGGCTGCCGTGGTGACCGAGAACATAGTGTAAACCTGGAATAACACTCGCGGTTACTGCCTGGCCACCGTCTACGCAGCGCCATCTTGATGGTGGCCAGGGAACCAGGCTAATAATCTCTTTGATTACGACATCACATTAAGGTGGAAATTACACATACATGTAGAACTGGAGTAGATTGGGTCCCTGTCCCAGATACAACAAAGCCGTATTAGCCAAAAAGTTACCAAAGTTTTGGGAGGGGAGACAATCAGACTAAATAAATCAATATTACCACTGGCAGTTTAGGGAAGATTCCTATTTTTGCAGACATTCCAAAAATTCACCACCCGTCTCAAAATTTCAGGACAGCTGCAGCACCATCTAGTCGCAATCTGGTGCAGCATTCTACAGAACCTGCATTTTACGACGCATTAGTACATCAGGCAAAACACTTCTACTGCAGAAGACAAGAAGGCTATCTAGATCAGTTTTGAAAGTATGTCATCGTCTATGACATCATTCGGTGATTTCTTGGCAACCCACAAATGCGCAGTTGCCATTTTCTTGGTCAACACGGAAGCTGGAATGAACACCCCCCTTGGCCTTGCACAGAAGGAGGGTGGCCCACGAATATGGAACAGCACGAACTATTCTTCAGGAATTGATCTGAGGTCAGGAACAAAACACAAAACTTACTTTCTTGTAGTGATTAAAGCCATATAGCACAATAGATTCATTCAGCTGCACCGGACATGCCGGAGGCTGGTGCCGCGATATTGCGCAATGAGAAATCTCTGGAATGGAATTGAAATGTCCGACTGATGCGTTACTAAAACTAATTGGGATGGTCTGGAATGTCATGAAATAGAATCATCCATAACTGACAGTGTGGCGGTCTTCATTGTTCTCGCCGTTTTTACATGTACCTGTGCCCTCAAAGCCTCATTATCCACCCAGAGAAAAAAACCCTGACAGTGACATAGTGTTACTTCTTGCAATGGAACTTACCTGAAAGCAAGCTGCACGTACAATGTGTGAGTATAACTACAGAGGCAAGCCAGGAACGGCAATAAACAGAACTTTGAAACTTGATAGAAAGTTCAGAGTACGCAAGAATTCTATAAAGTCATAGAAACAAATACAGCTATACGACTGGTATAGCTTTACTTGAAAACGATAATTCTTGCAGGTTAGATAGTTAACAATTTGAATGAACTCCGCACGAAAAAGAAATATTAGTGTTACAAATGGAACAGGCATTATTAAAGAAGTTTTACATGTTTTTGTCAGCTTTTGATCAAATGGCTCCCCACCCCTGAAAAAAATGAAATAAAAGAATTTGAAAATTACATGTACATGTAGGCCTAGAAAAAATGTGTGTTTCCGGTCATTTTTAATTTCTGACTGACCCTCAAAAAAACTTGACCGGCCAGGAACAAAACAATAAACAAAACCTTTTTTTCACAAAAATGCATCAAACAGTGTCAAATCAAATTTAATCTGTTTTTTTCACAACGGGGCCTACGTAGAGTTGCGTAGTGCTGCGTACGGCTACGCCGAACTTACGCAACTCTACGCTGTGCTACGCTGGGTTAGCGATCCTTTCAAACATGTCAAACCGGGCTTGCGGCATACTGACAACGCCAAGCTTATACAGCCTACACTGCCCTACCCTGTGCCTACGGTAATCGATGCGGCAATACGCCGAGATACGCAAAAAAGGGGTGATGCGAGATGAGATGGACGCAAAAAATTTAAACATGTTTACTTTTTTCGCACACTTCCGGCGCAGAGCACTGGACGCAGAAAATTCACAGTTTTTACGCAAGTCTATGCAACACTACGCTACATGCCCTTCTTATGGCGGACTGTGTCCTACCGAAAGTTCGCGAAAAAATTAAACTTTAAATTTTTGGCGGCCGGGCCATCTCGCATCAGCCCTTTTCGTACCATGGCGTATTGCCACTTAGGCCAGCAGGTTAGGGCAGCGTAACTTGTAGGCATAGTCAGTACGCAGCACTACACAACTCTACGCAGGCCCAGGTGTGAAAAAGGAATGTAGGTAAAAAAGGCACTGGAAAAAAAGGCACTGGAGACCCTCAAGACTTTTTGTATCCATTGTCATTGAGACAGATCAGCTCAATGAGGCTGTTCCAGGCTTCTACACGTAACCTTTAGTAACATACCCTGTCCCAAAAATGGAACATACTAACAAAAGCCCGACCATCGATATTGGAAAACGCCGATGACTAGAAACAAACAATTTAAGCCCCAGTCACAATCCACTCCGGGGCCCGTACGGCGAGTAAAAACAGACATTTTGGCCAATTTCTGCAGTCATGGCAGTGCCTAGTTTGATCTGAAGTCTAATTTCCGCTTATCCATTGGGGCGATTTCGGCATAATTCTCCTTAGTTCACAGTTTCAGTCTCTAAAGTCCACAGCAAGCCGCTGGGTGGGGAAAATCGTACGGGGCCCTGTGCACTTGTGACCTAGGCTTTCCTTTGCTATAATAATGTAGGCCTAATGCCTGCTGCACACAGTCAAATTTTTCATCCAATTTTTGGGAAATTCCTCTTCAAGCATTGAATGTTCGACGTTCAGATAACGTTTACTGAATGTCGAAGACACGTTGTGTATGTCGTCTCAACGTTCGATATCGGATTCCACTTTTTTATAAACCTGGGGCCGGTTGCAACAAACTCACGATAGGGCTAACATCTAACATTCATTTTAAATGACGTCAAAATCAATTGTCGTTTTACGTCATCTAACATAAATGTTAGCGCTAACACCATGTTAGCGCTAACATGAGTTTTGTGCAACCCAGCCCTGCACACTTATTGGATGAATCTCTACAGGAAACTGTGTCAATCATGTCAAATCAAACATGTCGAAGAGGTGACAATCACCAAGGGCGATCCCCCCTCCCCCCAATGTAACATCCATGATCAAAAACAGTCATGACAGTGGGATGACTACATGCATGTACCGGTACTTCTGTCAAATCAGGTGGCATCAAAATGCTACATATGTCCAAAATTAGTGGGGTGATTTCACCCTGGGGTGACACGTGGGCTGCATCATGCCAAATCAATCAAAAAGGTGACCAAAGAATGTTATGGTGAAATATCCAAACAGTGGGAAAGGGTTACACTTTTCCCCATTGACGACAGGTGGCATGAAGTTGCCGTATAGGTGCAAGTTTACAACATTGTTGTCCAAAATTACTGGGGTGCCTTCACCATCTACACATGGGCTGCATCCTGCCTTAGAATCGAAAAGGTGAGCAGTACCGGTACATCAAGATTCTGTGGTGGAGTCAAACATAAAGTAAAGGATAATTTGGTCTGTCCGGACACGATCAAATCTCTCTGGGTGCTGAAGTTAGTAAAATATGTCATAAAATACAATGTCATGAATGTAACATGGGGCACCAAATCAAATTTAAAAAAAAAGGTGACGAACACAACTTTTAGCGAATTGATATCAGAAAATTTGATTTAGAAATAGAATTCAAAAGGGGGGGGGGACTTTCAGAGGAAAATGTAAACAAACATCTCCACTCCAGAATGTCAACAAAGAAATTCTGAGTGGCTGCTTCTGTGTTTACAAACACGAGCCAAATGTCAATAAAATCCGCTGTCGATTCGCTTTAATCAGGACCTGGGTGATTTTTCCCAAAAGAAAATACATCCAGAAGTAGAATGATTTTTCCAGCTAATGAAGAATGCGATGTCTGATTGTGAAACTGGGGTAACTTTTCCCTGCTGATGTAGCATCAAGTTTCCATAATTGTAAGACAATGGGATGTCCAAAATTAGTGGGGTGACTTCACCCTACATGTGGGTGACTGACTTGCGGGCTGCATTTTTTCCTGATTCATAGAGCAGTGGGGCACGCTTAAAAAATGCATGGCACAGGTTACACTAATTTACCATCTTCAACCATCAAGGGTTAACATCAAGATCAATCCTCCATTCAAAATTGAGGTGACTCTAGGCCTACAGAACGGGAACAAGACAACACAAAAAGAAAGCACAACTCAACAAGAAAGCACAAAACTCGAAACACAATAATGAAGCAAGAGTCAAATTTCAAAATATTTTGCAAATTTTCGGCCCCAAAATCAGTCAGGGCTTTCGTCAGGCTCTGTGACTTCACGCAACACATGTCACGACAACATAAAGTGAATCACTAAACGTCAGACTTCAATTCAACTGACAATGTGAGCTGAACTTCTGCGCGGTTTACTCAACATTTTTTGTGAAAAAAAAAATAAAAAATTTTCAATGCAGCAGCAATATTTTGATGCAGGCGCTGATGAAAAACAGGGATTTTTTTTACATGGCCAAAAGGACAGCGCAGAAATTCAACAAAATGCAGAGGGGGTGATCACAGAGGCGACTGCTGAAGAAGCAACTGGATTTGAGCCAATCAGCAGCACAATCTTCATTCGCTTGTCACTTGTGCAGTCGACCCAGAGGCAGATCACCAGCATTTTATTGAACGTGTGTGCTGGTATTAAGGGAATGACATAGCTGTGAGTCTGGGCCTACACCCATGATAGAAATTTGCAAATTTGATTGTAAACCCACAGACATGACAGAGTATATATGTAGGTCTTTATTGAGCATAATTCAGAAAATTGGATGAAAAGTTTGAGTGTGATCAGAAGTACGGCCTTGCTAGTGAGGTACCGTAAGTAGGCCGGACCTCAAGTTTTACCGATATAACAGACCAAGCCAAGTGCACCGAGTGAAGTGGTAAGGCAAGACTTTTTTTATTTGTTTGTTTTGCGAACCTCTTCTCAAAAATATTTTGAGATGCCATAGGAAAAAAA
>NMRB01000328.1:400817-411886 GCA_002633025.1 Notospermus geniculatus | reverse complement strand
CTCGCCCCCCCCCCCCCTAATCTGAGAGGAACGATCTAAATAAACCTTAAGAGCCCTACACGGGCACAACAAACGGTCCTCCGGAACTGAAGACACTCTAAATAAATCGATTTTGCCATATAATTCACCGTATCGTTCTTGGCGAGAAAGCCCGAAAGCCGGTATCAGCGTAGTACCGGACTGGTTCTGGCGAACATGACCCTCCGCCACCGAGAGGGCCTGCAAGCACGACACTCGCATACCGGAAGCCACCGCTAAAAGAAAGACAGTCTTCAACGACAAAAACTTGAGCTCAGCCTTAACCAAAGGCTCAAACGGCTCTTGACACAGCCTATTGAGTACCAGCTGAAGATTCCAACTAGGAACTAACTTCCTCACTGGAGGCCTCGTAATGAAAAAATTAAGACCTAATCATATCCGATAACACCTTGGATTTCCCAACGGTTATCCCACCCCATCCTGGGTGAACCTTAGCAATAGCACTACGGTATGTACGGATTGAACGGGCTGATAGTTTTTTGACCGAAAATAAAAACTAAAAAAACTCCGCGACCTGCGGCAGGTAAGCTCTCCCTGGCACAATGCCCTTAGAATGAAGCGCTGTGATTGGCTGATTGTGGCACGTGATCGAATTACAGTAGAGACCTCATACGGACAGGTTTTAGCGTTATAGTTGGTAATGAGGCCTCGTAATGAAAAAATTAAGACCTAATCATATCCGATAACACCTTGGATTTCCCAACGGTTATCCCACCCCATCCTGGGTGAACCTTAGCAATAGCACTACGGTATGTACGAATTGAACGGGCTGATAGTTTTTTGACCGAAAATAAAAACTAAAAAAACTCCGCGACCTGCGGCAGGTAAGCTCTCCCTGGCACAATGCCCTTACTGTGTGCCCAATTATAGAACGCACACAACTTATAATCATAGGACCGAGTAGTGGACGCTCTACAGGCCGTCGCTACCCTCGTGGCGGCCACCTCTGACAGCCCCTGCCCCATCATCCTTGTCTTCACAACCTCCATGCAGCTAGGTTGAGCCCCTCCAAGTCCAGGTGGTGGCTGCCGCTGTGAGGCTGCTTCAACAAGTTCCACACCCTGGGCAACACCCACGGCCCCCCTTCTTCAACATCAAGAGAGCCGGGTACCAAGGACTCTGGGGCCAAAAGGGAGCTATTAGAATCATCTCTGCTCCCTTCGCACTCTGAAATCGTTGCAACAATCTGGCGATCAGAGAGATTGGGGGGAACGCATACAAGTACCTCCCGTCCCAGTCCCATGACATGGCATCCACCGCCACTGCACCCGGATCTGGGACCGGCGACAGATACACGGGCAGCTGGTGATTCAACGCTGTCGCGAACAGATCCACCTGAGGCGTGCCCCACTCCCTGAACACCTGAGCCAGGACCCTGGAGTTTAGCGTCCACTCCGTGTGGAACACCTTGTCCCTCCGGCTCAACATGTCCGCCAGTTGGTTGGCTTTGCCGGGAATGTGGCAACACCTTAAGAATATCACCCTGTCCATGCACCAGCGGTGAAGATTCCATGCCATGAGACAGAGCGAGGGGGACCTGGTGCCCACTTCCTTGTTGACGTAAGAGACAACCGTGGAGTTGTCGCAATGGACCAACACCGTCTTGCTGCACAGGGTATCTTGAAACGCGTCCAGAGCCAGCTGTACCGCCTTTAGCTCCAAGCAATTGATGTGCTGAGTGGCCATCGATGGGTCCCACTTCCCCGATACTGACTGATCGAGGCAGTACGTCCCCCAACAGGACCTTGATGCATCCGTGGTGAGGTGTACCTCCCATCGCACTGGTTGAATTGGACAGCCTTTGAGCAGGTTGGACCGATCTAACCACCACTCTATGTGGTCCCTCACCAATTGCGCCACGGGAACCCACGCTGTAATGAGGCACGTCGAAGGCCGCCAGCGAGCCAAGAGGTACAGCTGGACTGGGCGCATCCTCAAATGCGCGTAGGGAACTAGACCTATGCATGAATTCATGAGGCCTAGCAACCTGAGGAACTCTCTCGCCTGAAGCTCCTCCTTCTGAAAAAACGGGGGCACTACAGCCTGTAGAGACTCCACTCTCTTGAGATTGGGGAAGATTAGCCCATTTGCTAAGTCCACAGTCGCGCCCAAGAAATCCACTTTCTGGGACGGGTTCAAATGCGACTTTTCTAGATTGACGACAAACCCGAGAGACCGCAAGAGCCTGAGGGCCCTGTCCCTGGCCTTGATGACTGCCTCTGGACTCTTGCCCAGAATCAGCCAATCGTCGATATACGCATGTATTCGCAGACCCTCTGCTGGACTCTTGCCCAGAATCAGCCAATCGTCGATATACGCATGTATTCGCAGACCCTCTGCTCTCAGAATAGAGATGACCGCCTGAGCTACCCTGGTGAAAATTCTCGGCGCTGATGTTAGGCCGAAGGGCATAGCCCGAAAACAATAATGGTGACCCTGGAACTCGAAGGCCAGGAACTTCCTGTGATGACGCGCAATTGGAATATGAAAGTACGCGTCCTTCAAGTCCAGGGTGCAAGCCCAGTCTCCCGGTTGGACGTCCAGAAGGACGGACCTCAAAGTCTCCATCCGGAACTTTCTCTTTTCTATGAACTGGTTCAACGGTCTGAGGTTGAGCACGGGCCGATACCCTCCGGTTGCCTTCGGGACCAAGAAGAGGTTGCAATAGAATGCATCCTTCCTCTCCCAACCGGGGAGCTGCATTACCGCCCCCTTGACCTGGAGGTCCTCTACCTCCTTCTGTAGGCAGTGCAACTTCTCTGGCTCTAGAGGCACCTGAGTCCTTATAAATCGAGGCGGGGGGCACCCGCCCTCGAACTCCAACCTCAGACCGTTCCGCACGATATCTTTGACAAAAGGGTCTTCGCATACATGCCACTCTGAAGAGAAATGGGCTAACCTCCCCCCCACAGGCAGAGAAGTGAGCCCGTCACTTGCCCTTCTTCTCTACGGCGCCAAACGGCTTGGCGTCGGATGCCCGGCGATCCTGACCACGGTCATTCCTACCACTGGCATTAACACGACCAAACTTGCGGAAATCCTGACCCCTGCCGAAGCCACTTTCGGGCACCTTCTGTTTTTTAGCCTGACTGCGTGGACGGGAAGCCTCCTCAGACTTCCTCTTATTCGCCCTAGGATTATTTGCACTAGAGGAAACAATGCCATAATTACGTGCTGTTTCCCGCACATCGCGAACAATCTCGGATCAATCTTTTCGACCATACTCCCGAAAAGTTTTTCCCCCAGGGGAGAAACCCTCAACAAATCGGCCTTCGCCCTTGGGTCCGGCAAATTCATCGCCTTCAGATAGATTTCGCGCCTCGCCTTTACACACTTAGCGGCATCCTGAGACTCAGGTCATTTCACTCGGCCATCGCCTCCCTTATGCCCTGAGCTAATCGGTCGCTTCTGAGTGGGGAGGCCGGCTGTTCCAGTTACCTCCCACCTCCTGCTGTTGTATTGTATCAAAGGCGAATACCTTGTTATACTGCACGGAAATGCATAAAAACACACCATTAACCGTATGTCTTTTTCGATATTATTCATTTCATGCATTTTTATGATCATTATGCGACATTAATATGTTTTCATTCGGAAGTTGGATCCCATTGCCGGGAGGTTCCGATTTAAAGTAAGATCCATTTATTCCACGAATTCTCCTAGTCTCCCGAAATAGCAGCCAATGGGAAAGAGCGTTACATCGGCCCGTTACAAATCATAGGTCAGTTGTATTCGGGGTTGGTTTTATGCCAGGACTTCGCTATAAGCTAGCTTCTGATTGGCCGATTTGACGACAGAAAATCTGTCGGTGGTTCCCCGCTGAAAAGGCACGGAATGTGACAGGGTCAGAAGAGGTGCGACGTAGGAGATGCGTCTGAATGACCCTGTTTCGAGAGGATGACTTAGCGGAGGCCCGAACCGTCAGGTCCGCCAAATCCCGCAGACCGGTGGCCAAGCCCCCCAGAAACATCTGCATATCTGCCGAACAGTTGGGCATCTGCTTCACATCAGCGGTCAGAGCCGATAAAAAATATGTGCAATGAGAAAGGACCCGGTGCGAGGTCCTGACTGCATGGTCCACCTCGCGCATAGCATGATCAGTGCTAACTTCCTCCGGAAAAAGCTTACGCGGAAAAAACTGGCCCTGCTTACCCTTAGCCTGGCCAGCATTAATATAAGTCGTGACCGCGCCATCCACCTCCTGCGGCTTCCCGTAACGAAGGAAATCCTCCTCCGCCCACCTGTACTGCTGCTTATGCCTTTTCTTAAAGGCCTGGATCTTAAAACCCTTAGACGACCCAGTAGCAGTAGCCGAGGACGTCGACAGAGGGGCCTTATAAACCGAGGCCCAACTGGCCTTAACCAGCGCGTCAGGGGGGAATACAGCCCCCTTCCTAGTAGGCGGAAGCACCGTATCAAACTGACCCGCCAATATAGACTGATCGAAGTTCACGGAATCATCCTGCACTTCAGGTAATTTCAAAACCTCTCTAGTCCTAGCAATCAAGTCATACCAGGAATCCGGCACCGACTCATCATCCTGTTTCGCCTCACTGACCACACTCATAGCCCGGTCAGAAATCCGACTATGCCCAGATCGAAGATCAGATGCAACGCTACCTGCATCGTCATGATCGTCAACACTCTGCTCAACAGACTCACTAGGCCTACCGCGCTGAAACCTTTCCTCGCGACGACGCCACGACCGGGCGTCCGACTCACGACCACCTAGGCCTACAGCAGCAGTGGCAGTAGCATGCATGTCCCGACGTAGGCCTACATCACCACCACACGCACCGTGGTCAACGCGACCCGCGGGCCTAACCGGGGAGCCAGCTAAACTCCCCATATCCTTTGGCCTATCCAGAGACAGCACATCTTGTGAAAACGGAGATACCCCCGTCGCGGCTGAAGGCTTAGACCGGCGAGATATGACATCGCGATCATCAACAGTGAGCCATGAGGACCTCCCACAGCCGACATCCGGGCGCGCATGCGCAGCCGACACCTGCGGTCTATGCTGAGAAGACACAAGCAGACGCTCCAAACTCTCAAAACGCTTGTCCAACATGGACTCGACCTCCGCCCTCGACAACCCTAGTCGCGAGGGGACAGCCTCATCCGCAGCATGCGGGAGGATACTATCAGTCCCGTCGACGTGCACGACGGACAACAACTCGACGCGGGGCATCCCGGCCAAGACCACCACCACGGGAGAAATCTCCCTGGTTGAGCAACTGCTCCTCCTGGCCAGCGACCAACTCGCTGCCTTGCGTCGTAATAACGACCTCCTCACCATGAAATTCGGGAATTTCGGCCATACCTGTGACAAATACCACCAGTAAACACACCACAGATGGCCACATCGACGAGAAACCAAAGAACACAAAACTAAACACAGCTTCGCTGGGAGGCGGCGGAGAGGTGTGCACCGCTTCGCCGTCGAAAGTAAAATGGACGAGTAGAGGGCTGTCTAGCCATGGCGGGCATCTGATTGGTGGTTGATGTCACGTGGGCTGACATTTTTTCTGGTTCGACGGGAATTAATGGGAGCGAGAGTAGTCCATAAGTAATCCATAGGGTAAGTAGAGAACGAAGGAGATTTTATCACGCAGGAGAAAAATACATGTAGAGTAGTGTAGGCCTGCATGTACATCAATACACAAGTAATCCATAATTTATTTGAGGAAAGTATAGGCCGATATGTAATCTGAACCGATCAGAACCCTCTGTTGACAAACTAGTATCCAAAATGAGTTGACATCCTGTGTTGATAATGTCGGTAGTTNATGCGTGGATCACGTTGCTGTTTACTAATTACTAATTGCCCTTATTAGCACCATTGTTACAAGGGTCTGTAAAGGCAAAATGTATCGAAGTGAATACATGTACATGTATTTTCACAGCAGATCTGCTGTAGTGCATAAAATATAAGGTGTAAAATACAATATCAAATGATATACTAATAAAATGACGTGAAAGAAGATAAAAATAAAATAACGATATAAAATAAAATATAAAGTGAGAAACCGTATGAAATATGAGCCTCACTGTATATTTCAATTTGTGCTGTGTAACCAAGGTAAATGTACATGTTAGCTCGCGCTCACAGCATGCTGTGAAAGCAAGCTCAAAACTTTCTTCCCTCTGTACATGTAGGGCCTATAGTATTTATTCAACATGATCATTCAGTGTCATCTGCGACAAGACGGTGTAAATTTTAATGCATGCGACCGAAAAAATAGGGTTGGTTTCACCCCAGAAGTTAATAGAAATGACTGGAAATCATGTTGAAAAAAGAAACTTCGGTCACATCGATCGGAGCACCACGTCGTGGCGTACATGTAGTTCGGCGGGTTCCTCATTGTTTTGGAAACACTGGCAGATAGATCAACACCCTTTCTCTGTATGTCCCCTATTATATTATGAAGTCGCAGCTTATTTCGTCAGACAATAGTAGGGGACACTCTCAGATGGGGTACATTAGCCTAAGAAAATGGTGCCCGGCATGGAGGGGGACAGACCGAAATGTCACCCCGAGAAAACATTGTTGACCGAGGCCACTTCGGCCGAGGTCAACAATGTTTTTCGAGGGGTGACATTTCGGTCTGTCCCCCTCCATGGCGGGCACCATTTTCTCAATCATAATGCACCAATGCATTCCGGACTGCATTTGTCAATGCATTCCGGACTAGATGTTGATCTGCACAAACTTTATTACTCTAAGGATCATTTAAGTCAGTTACAGAATATTAAGTTTCAGCACATTCGTTTCAACTCGGCTTAATTCCAACTTGTGCAGGGTTGTTAGTTACATTACTGCATGGAAAAATAACTATTATTATCAACCATGTAAATAAACAAACCGTAATGTTTACAATTCGAACTAGAGCACCTTTAAGTTCCTATCGAAATTCCTGACCCCGGGGTAACACACCCCAGAAATATGTATATAGGCCTATTTTTATATCCCGGTACATATTTCTGGGGCGTGTTTCCCCGGGGTCAGGGTACTGTCCGTGGGGTCCTCGGAAACACCCCCGCCCCGCCATGCATGCCTCAAGTACCTGTGCATTCACCTTGCTGAGGTAGGCTAAGCCACGGCCGGGACAGAATTGGTCTGTCTTTGGTTTACCATGTAATGAAAAAAAATGAGCCATACGCCGCCGCGTTCACATGCGGCATTTCCTTCGAACAATCATGGTACGGAAGTAAATAAAAGCATGTGTTGTGTTCTGGGTCCACCTATTTGGAAGATTGTTATGTTCCTAGCATTAGACCAGGGTTGGCGCTGCCATTACTTTTTTAGCCACAGTAAAGAAAATCCCTATTGAACACGCTGTTGAACACTATTGAGCAATAGGGATTTTCTTACTTTGGCTAAAAAAGTAATGGAAGTGCCAACCCTGTTAGACCTGTTGTCATTGATAATGGCTGCTCGTTTTCATTTATGCAGGTCAGTCAATGAAAGTTCCTTGGCAAACCCGACATCTTCTGTGAGGTTCCAAGTAATACTTCAGCTTTTGTCAGCTATGGAGGTTCGACCACCATGTCCATGAGTAGGAATCACGTCGTTCAGGCTGTGGATGATTAGGTGAGTTTAGACTACATAGTGTTGTAGATTTAGCCATGTTGGGCCCGTGAGTCTGACGTCCAGACTTTTGGCTTGATGGAAAAATGCCCGCTTTGCGCACGGGAGATCCAGGCACTTTCTAGCAGTCGCTCTGACACTTTCTAGTAGAGTCGCTCTGGCACTTTCTAGTAGAGTTGCTCTGGCACTTTCTAGCAGAGTCGCTCTGGCACTTTCTAGCAGAGTCGCTCTGGCACTTTCTAGCAGAGTCGCTCTGGCACTTTCTAGTAGAGTCGCTCTGGCACTTTCTAGTAGAGTCGCTCTGGCACTTTCTAGTGGAGTCGCTCAGGCACTTTCTAGCATAGTCGCTCAGGCACTTTCTAGTCGAGTCGCTCAGGCACTTTCTAGTCGAGTCGCTCAGGCACTTTCTAGTCGAGTCGCTCAGGCACTTCCTAGTCGAGTCGCTCAGGCACTTTCTAGCAGAGTTGCTCAGACACTTTCTAGCAGAGTTGCTCAGGCACTTTCTAGCAGAGTCGCTCAGGCACTTTCTAGTAGTCGCTCAGGCACTTTCTAGCAGAGTCGCTCAGACCATGAACGTGTTCAAGTTCCAAGTTCAGAAGCTAGTTGGCAGCCTGCAGAACATTGCTTGCTTTATTGATGGCAAGAAATTGCCACCACAAGGTAATTGTTTGCCTTGGTGGTTGGTTTACTCCTCAGACAAAGGAGCACCTCAGGTGCCAATGTCTGTCACCACACTTTCCCAGGATTGAACTGGGAATGTCCAGTGTTGGTGATCACAAACAAAGCGAGTGGCTGGTGTGTGTGGCTTGTCCCCACTAGTCATGACGCCAGAAAACCCACCCCATGTCCAACGAGCTACTGACGCGTGCATCATTTGCTTGTTTTAATTCCAATTCCTCCTTGGACAAACCATGCTCAGAAGCTAGTCAACCTGCACAACATTGCTTGCTTTATTGATGGAAAGAAATGCACGAAGGTAAATTAAATTTGCCTTGGTGGTTGGTTTGCTGTAATGTCCCCACGGACTCGAGCACCTTGTGTACTATGTCCGTCACCACACTGTCTTAGGATTGAACTGAGAATGACAATTCCCCCCTGCAGGCACAAATGTGATTTCATCCTACCCCCTTCAAGTAAATAAGTTGCCAGTTGATGAGTACCTTGAGTGCCGGGGTCCTGATGGCCATACGTTCTGTGGACGGAAAGCACTAGACAGGGTAGGGATCAAGCTGGGCAGTGCCTTGGGACCAAATGCATGATGTACATCCAAGTTCAGAAGTTAGTTGGCACCTGCACAACATTGCTTGCTTTATTGAATGCAAGAAATTGCCACCACAAGGTAATTGTTTGCCTTGGTGGTTGGTTTGCTGTAACTGTCGTCCCCTCAGACAAAGGAGCACCTCAGGTGCCAATGTCTGTCACCACACTTTCCCAGGATTGAACTGGGAATGGTGATCACAAACAAAGCGAGTGACTGGTGTGTGTGGCTTGTCCCCGCTAGTCATGACGCCAGAAAACCCACCCCATGTCCAACTAGCTACTAACGTGTGCATCATTTGCTTGTTTTAATTCCAATTCCTCCTTGGACAAACCATGCTCAAAAGCTAGTCAACCTGCACAACATTGCTTGCTTTATTGATGGCAAGAAATGCACCAAGGGAAATTAAATTTGCCTTGGTGGTTGGTTTCCTGTAACGTCCCCACGGACTCGAGCACCTTGTGTACCAATGTCCGTCACCACACTGTGTTAGGATTGAAATCTGAGAATGATAATTCCCCCCTGCAGACACAAATTATGTGATTTCATCCTTCCGCCTTCAAGTAAATAAGTTGCTAGTTGATGAGTACCTTGAGTGCCGGGGTCCTGATGGCCATACGTTCTGTGGACGGAAAGCACTAGCCAGGGTAGGGATCAAGCTGGGCAGTGCCTTGGGACCAAATGCATGATGTACATCCAAGTTCAGAAGCTAGTTGGCAGCTTGCACAACATTGCTTGCTTTATTGATGGCAAGAAATTGCCACCACAAGGTAATTGTTTGCCTTGGTGGTTGGTTTGCTGCTAACTGTCGTCCCCTCAGACAAAGGAGCACCTCAGGTGCCAATGTCTGTCACCACACTTTCCCAGGATTGAACTGGTAATGTCCAGTGTTGGTGATCACAAACAAAGCGAGTGGCTGGTGAGTGTGGCTTGTCCCTGCTAGTCATGACGCCAGAAAACCCACCCCATGTCCAACTAGCTACTAACGTGTGCATCATTTGCTTGTTTTAATTCCAATTCCTCCTTGGAAAAACCATGCTCAGAAGCTAGTCAACTTGCACAACATTGCTTGCTTTATTGATGGCAAGAAATGCACGAAGGGAAATTAAATTTGCCAGGGTAGGGATCAAGCTGGGCAGTGCCTTGGGACCAAATGCATGATGTACATCCAAGTTCGGAAGCTAGTTGGCAGCCTGCATAACATTGCTTGCTTTATTGATGGCAAGAAATTGCCACCGCAAGGTAATTGTTTGCCTTGGTGGTTGGTTTGCTGTAACTGTCGTCCCCTCAGACAAAGGAGCACCTCAGGTGCCAATGTCTGTCACCACACTTTCACAGGATTGAACTGGGAATGTCCAGTGTTGGTGATCACAAACAAAGCGAGTGGCTGGTGTGTGTGGCTTGTCCCCGCTAGTCATGACGCCAGAAATCCCACCCCATGTCCAACTAGCTACTAACATGTGCATCATTTGCTTGTTTTAATTCCAATTCCTCCTTGGACATACCATGCTCAGAAGCTAGTCAACCTGCACAACATTGCTTGGTTTATTGATGGCAAGAAATGCACCAAGGGAAATTAAATTTGCCTTTTTGGTGGTTGGTTTGCTGTAACGTCCCCACGGACTCGAGCACCTTGAGTGCCAATGTCCGTCACCACACTGTCTTAGGATGTGAGAATGACAATTCCCCCTGCAGGCACTAATGTGATTTCATCCTTCCCCCTTCAAACAAATAGGTTGCTAGTTGATGAGCACCTTGAGTGCCGGGGTCCTGATGGCCATACGTTCTGTGGACGGAAAGCACTAGCCAAGTTAGGGATCAAGCTGTGGTGCCTTGTACCTTGTGCCTTTGCAAGGGCAAGTAAAAGACCCCATCCAAGTGAGGAACATGAGTAGCTTGAGATGGCCTCTTCCATACTTACCAGGGCCAGTAATGCTATGACTTCGGCCCTGATGGAAAAATCTAATATTATATACTTTCAGTATAAGAATGATTGTTGCCTGACCATTGAGTTATTAGATACGGAGACAGAGAACTCTGAGGAGCCGGTCGAGGTTGAGAGATTGTTGCAATATGTGGAGAAATACAGTCAACTCTCGTTATACCGCCCATCGTTATACCGCCACAGACAACTGACTTTCTCGATTGAAGGCATTTCAACATTGGCAGCAACAATACACT
>NMRB01000328.1:384270-399832 GCA_002633025.1 Notospermus geniculatus | reverse complement strand
TTCTTTGTGAAATGACAACACATACCCAATAGTAGTAATTACTGTGCAACGACTGACGGTTTCACCGCTTCATGAAAAAATCTCCCCTGTCTGTCACAACCTCTAGTGAACCATGTAGCCAAAAGGCTTGTTTGTAAACATTATCAGTCCTGTGCATGCCTACCGGAGACACGTGTAGTGTTGCCGAACAGAATGCGGACCTCATCCCAAAAGGCATTCCTGTTCATTTATGTATTTTGGCATTTGAATAAGATAATGCTGCTAGCGCCACCTATAGCTAGAAAGAAGAACAAGATATTCTTCCTCTTCGGGAAGATTCCCAACCGATTTTCCCGGTAGCATGTGCCGTGAGACTAATGGCGATGGGGACGCCATCTACAGAATCAATTATCGATTCTGTTACCGGTATACTGTACATTCACCATGGCTGCCTACGGCTATGGATATACGGCTACATCTGACGCATTTGTGGTGTATTCATAGGAATGGCGATCTACTAGAAACATCAGCGTTCTGTGCCGTGGAAGCAAGGATGTGCGGCTCTAAGGTGTATCCCGCCGATTCTTCTTTCAAAGGTAAGTGTTCCAATTTCTGCTGAAGCATTGTGTAGAATTGGTCCAGTGGGTCAACAGGTTTTCGTACCAGCGAGCGTAGGTATTGACCCAGTGTCGAGGGCGAGGGCATAGGCTAGTGAACGACAAACGTACATGACGTACGGCGAGGAGCAAAGCGCTGTTAGATTTCGGAAGAGAGCGGAATCGTGTGAGTAGGACTTGCTTAGCTTCAACACCATCCCTGAACCCGTAGAGCTAGCTATTTTGGAGGTCTTCCAATATTGATCAGTGAGTTGACTTCCTTCGTCGTTAGTTCTATTAACACCATCCCTGAAATCCGTATATAGGTACATATATAGGTCTTCTCCAATCATGGTATCGTGACCAGTGTCGCAGGTAGGCCTCCGTGGTACATGTACTTCCTTTTTGCTGCTGTTAGCTGATATCAGCAAATCGTTTAATAAATTGATGGTTTTTAGCCCGAGCATCAGTGGCCAGGATGTCCCTTTATGCTGAACGATACCCTACTGCATCATTTGGAGTATACTGACATGTTATGTAGAGACACCCTAACCAGTGACCAGTGACAAGAAATGTATTTCAATCCTTTCAATATACGTGTATGTCTTGTATGTAAGCTTTGGATGGCGATTAGCAACCTGAGATAATCAATGCATTGCACCACACCTCAAGGCTCAAGATGGCGTACGAGAGTGGTCGGTACATACATGTAGGCCTATACATGGCAGAAATGGACTTAATAGTCGGGCTGTTTTCTTCCTTTCTAGCTGCTCCCAAGCGATGTCTGGTGATGGCAATTTACCCGATGGCACGGCGTACAAGATTCCCGGTCATTTCATGTACGAAGGCCTCGTGATGGGGCGGTTCACCCCACGTGATCATCTCGAGAAGGTCAAGACTATGGAGATATATGATGATGACGTCATGGTGTGCACTTATCCGAAATCAGGTTAGATGTATGCACTAGAAATGTGGTCATGCCGGTTAAGCATATACATGTACTGTACAATTGGTAATGTCACGTGCATCTTCCGACGTTACTGTACATCTGCAACCTGTCTCACCACTTCCAAAGATCCCACACCTGTGGATAGATTTCTCTAGAAAAATGCTTTTGTGCCAAATAATGTGTCAAATGCAGATCCAGGGCGTGTTTGGGCATACTGAGGAGATAAGGCCCTCTTCTTAACGCTCGCCCCCTGCGTCACCGCACACGAATCCTCGTTCTTGACTGGTACCATTCGGATTTCTTTTCAGGAACAACTCTGGTGCTTGAAATTGTTTGGCTGGTCCGTCACAACGCAGATGTAGATGAGGCGAATAAGATTAGTTCGTGGGAAAGGATAGCCTTCATCGAATATCGTCCCTCTGAAGATGATGACGGACTTGCACACGCCAAGGACACACCACGACCTCGTACGATCAAGAGCCACCTCCAGCGTCGCCTGCTTCCGACAGGGGTAAAAGAAAAGAACATCAAACAAGTCACCGTTCTCCGCAATCCCAAAGATATTCTTGTGTCGTATTACTATTTCTACAAAAGTACCACTACATTTGGTAGATTCAGTGGGACATGGGACGAGTTCTTCGAGATGTTTATGGTGGACAACCTCTACTGGGGGAACGTTTTTGACCATGTACTTGAGTGGTGGAATTATCGAAAGGATCCGAACGTCCTGGTGCTATTTTACGAAGATATTCTTCGAGAACCTTCGACCGAAATCGAGAGGGTGGCGAATTTTTTGGACCAGAAGCTGTCCGTCTGTGATATTGATAAGATTGCAAAGGCGACGAGTTTTAAGACCATGAAGGATAACCCAATGACGAACGCCTTGAATTTGGACGACGAAATCGACTCAACGATTTCACCCTTCATGCGCAAGGGTGTCGTTGGTGATTGGAAAAATCACTTCACTGAAGATCAAAATAGACGAATGGATGAAGTGATTAAAAAAAGACTGGAAGGTGTTGATATACATTACACATTTGAACTGTGATTTCTGATTTTCTCGAGGCCTTGGTCATGAAGATCTCATCAGAATCAGAAGAGTGATTATTATTGCAGTTATTTAGTGTAAACCCAAATACTAGTGAGCTTTCGCAACCGCCCGGTTAGGTCCTACGACTACGTTTATCTATTGTGTGAGTTGACTCGAACAATAGATAAACGTTGTTGTAGGGCCTAACCGGGTGGTTGCGAAAACTCAATAGAGAGCTTCTGCAAGCGCTCGGTTAGGCCATACGACTACGTTTATCTATTGTTTGGGTGCACTCACACAATAGATAAACGTCGTCGTAGAGCCTAACCGGGCGCTTGCAGAAGCTCTCTAATATTGTATTCCCGTGCAACGTGAATCGTTATAGCTGAGCTGCCTTCTGGCATTCTCACATTAGAATCATCACACCTTTAGCATTGTTCAATTTGGTTATCGATTTTTCGCCCTTTTCCTCTCACATTGTCAACTGACTGATGCATAATCAATTTATTTGGTGTCAAATAGTGTCCCGAATGAAGAAACTTGAATTCTTTAACCGGCTTCGAGTTTTTGTAAGATTGTTTGATAAATTTTCGAGGTTATTTTTGAGGACGCCTGCTGATTGGTCGTATTGAACCACATGATCTCAGCGGCATACTGTATGCTCAGTGAATGGCCACCATCCTTTTCATCACCATTAAAGTACCGTAAGGTTAAGGTACCAGACTTCAACTCGTTCTTTTATCATGTGCAGTAGATTCGAACATCTTGTCGAATCACTATCGATCGTGTGTGTACCCGGCGGTGAACAACGTCACCGTCACATAAACATTGCCGCGGTGTTCACTNAAGGCGTTGTTGACGAGAAAAACAGCAGCAAACGTGCGTATGACGAATTAACCCCAGAACATGGGATTAGCCCAGAACATAAAATAGTTCGAGCAAATTTGCAAGGCGGCAATTTTAAACTAAGGATCGAAGATGGCGCTGACGTAGGTAGCAAGGCGAATGGATCCGTCAATAACGCCTTATTGGCGTACACGGTGTACGCAATACAATCGGGAACAGCAGATAACATAAAAAAGGTCGTGGTGAGTAGTTTTAGCGGTGATGATATAGCTGAGGCGAAACATATTTTATGGGACACTTGTGGTACACAAACACTTGGCAAGAAAACGATGAGGCAAACCACCTCGATGAGGTCCGCGGAGGAGGCGAATATCACTGATATCATTGGTGCTATCTACAAACTTGACCAGAAAAGTGAGATGCCAGAAGTAGTTGTGTCTGCATCGCAGTTGGGGGTGATACCAAGGTGTCATCCAGAGGACCTGAACGTAATGTCCATTGCACAACGTGTTGTGGATGTCGAGGAGAAAGCTAGTAAAATGCAAGAGTGTTTAGAAACGATTATGCGAGATAATGCGGACATGAAACGGTCGATAACAGACATGAAGAGCCGAGGAAGCCAACTATCATATGCTGATGTTCTGAAAAATAGGGTTGTGGAGGATGATATCAAAAAAGGACTAGTGTACGGTGAAGAGGAGATAATGGAAGTAGCTGAAAAGATTGATACAGGAGAGCAGAAAAAGAGTGTGCCAAACGAATCAATCAACGACATCGGTCAGAATGCAGATGCGGCGGTAGTATATGGGCGTGGTCAACCAGCGCCTAGCCCTATGCCTCAGCGGCAAAGTCAACGAGGACGAGGTATAACGAGAGGTCGGAGAGGCGGCGGTCGTGGCCGTGGGTTCTCCTCGGTGAGCGCCGTAGGCCGTGAAGCAATGGGTGGGACAATGGGTTCGTCGACGTTGATGCCGATGAACCAGGATGTTCTTCGTCTCAGAGGAAGTGCTATCAGCCTAAATGCGGTGAGTGAATGCTCTAGTCAGAGTGACTTTAAGTTACCTGCGTACCAGGAACGAAAGAATCGAAAGAATAATAATAGGAGAAGGCGATATATTGAGGGAAATTCAGTGAGGGGAAATGAGGAGAAAGGTTTGAAGGGTGCACCTGAACCAAGTAGGGATGTATTTGTGTTCAGAGTTCACCCAGAGACTGACGCGAGTGACTTGAAAGAATTCGTAACCAGGAAAGGCATTGAGGTGAGACTATTGAAACAATTGTCACATCCTGAGTCTACATGCAAATCATTCAGATTAACCATGCCGAAATCACAATTTAGTACTGTTTTTGATGAGGAATTTTGGCCGAAAGGCATCAGAGTAAAGAAATATGTTCTGCCCAGGCCTAGGGCTGATAAAGTGGACAGTGATGCAGAATGGTAACTGGACTTGGTCGTATCATTATAGTTCTATTTGGACTTTTCTTCATGAACACTCTACGCTTAGCATCTTTCAATAGTAATGGGTTGGGTGCTGGACGCCCTGAGTATATAAGCGAAATAGCTAGCAAGTGTGATATACTTCTGATCCAAGAGCATTGGCTCTTCGAGGAACAAATCTGTAGTTTGAAACAAAAGCTAGGTAAAGACTATTCAGTGCATGGACAATCAGGAATGGACAGTAAAGTGTTGTTACAGGGTAGACCTCATGGTGGCACCGCCATTGCTTGGCACTCGGGTTCTGAAGCGAGGGTTTCCCCAATCAATTGGAAATCGAAACGAGTCGGTGCCATACAGGTATCGTACAATAGTTTAGACGCAGAATTATTGCTTATTAATGTCTATATGCCATCTGATGGAGGGGGGCCTGAAAATGCTAGGGAATACAGCGAAGTGTTGCAAGAGTTATCAGCTATTAAAGAGTCGAGTGACGCTAGGTATATTGTGATAGGTGGGGACTTTAACACAGATCTCAGTAGGCACAAAACTCTCCACATACAAACATGTTGAATCAGTTTCTGCGAGATGAGAATCTAAAACTAGCAAAGTTACATGGGTCTAGTACGGTGGACTTTTCATTTGAGAGCAAGGTTACAGGTGATAGATCTCTTATAGATCATTTTATGGTGTCAGAAAATTTATTTGAATCAATCACATCATGTGAAGTGGAACATGAGGCCCATAATCCGTCTGATCACTCATGTCTGTATTTGTCGCTAGATATTCCAGCACCAGTGTCAGCTGTAAAGAGGGAGACTAACAGAGTAAAACTGAGTTGGGATAAAGCAACTCCGAATGATATCGAAAATTATCGCTCGCTACTTGATGAATATCTCCAAGAGATTGAAATTCCGGTAGCAACACTTGTATGTGATAATCCTCAATGTTCAATACACGTAGAGGAAATAGAGTCCTTCCATGATGCAATAGTTAATGCATGTCAAAAGGCAAGTAATGAAGCTATTCCAAAGCCCAATCCGGGAAAACCCAAGGGTAGGGCCGGGTGGAATGTAGAGACGAATGAAAGTAAGCGTAGAGCCATATTTTGGCACAATATCTGGAAAGAGAGCGGCAGACCCAGAAATGGAGTGGTGGCAGATATTAGACGTAGAACAAGAGCACTTTACCATCTCGAGGTGAAAAAAGTTAAAAAGAACCAAGAAATCGGTCCAGTTGTGTTTTAGTGGTTAGGCCGAATTGGTCTCATTCGGCAATTTAGTAAATTGGTACCAGGATCCTCCGCTATATTTCATGTACATGTATGTGGCATTTTCTTTGGCATTCTGATTCTTAAACATCAATTTGATTTTGTGTGGTATGTTGAAAAAACGTCAATTCAAGGCGGACGCATACATTTAATTTGCACATAAAGTCATTTAACTCGGCCTACGTTAATTCCAAATTTCCCTGCGAGTCCCATTTCGATGATTTCATTTCGTTTCATTTCATTCCGGGTTTTATCACTAACCATATAGGAATAGGATGTAGGATAGGGAACTGTCATACAGCGGTGTTTGCTTACGCCGATGACGTGATCATTCTGGCTCCGACCATTCACTCTCTGAAAAAGATGCTAAAAATAGCTAAGAATTACTCAATTGAATACAGAATTACATTTAATATGAAGAAGAGGTTTTCTAGTGTTTGCCCGTGGACTTGAGGTACACGTGGACTCAATAACGTTTGATGGAACAAGATTAGCAGCACAAGATGTGGAAACACACCTTGGTTTCCCACATGTCCCAAATGTTGAACAATTGAGGATAGACATCGGGATAAATGATCTTAATAAGCGCACAAATATGGTATTGGCCAATATTTGCCATGCTACTGCGGAGAGTAGATACCAGCTGTTCAAGACGTTCTGTACAAGTATGTACGGGTGCCAGTTTTGGGATTTGACAAATAGACGAGTTCAAAACCTTTTCACCGCCTGGCGGAAGTGCGTCAGGAAGGTGATGAGAGTGCCAGCAAGAACCCATAATAGATTAGTACATTTGATAATCCAGTAGTCTTGAACGTTAGTTGGGGTGTTGATATTTTTGGTGACTGGGAGGGGAATGTGGATGGTAGTCAGCTGTCCTGCATTCAGAGAGACTTTAGTGAAAAGTCTCTCTGAATGCAGGGCAGCTGACAGGGATCTGTGGTTATAAGTATTTATTAGCAAATGCAGATTTGTAGGGAAATGGAAGGGCTGGGGAGATATTCATCCTGCGACTAAACGTTTTCAGCAAAAAAAAATAAACAGAGAAACAGACAGTGAAAAAAAAATTCCTATCGCAAGGCTCGAATCTGACATTATTCATGTATTGTGCACAGAGGAGATGTAAATAATCAAATGCACCCTGCACCCCTATTATCATGCACTGCACACTGAATGCATTACTGTCAATTCTGTACGCTTGTACGAAATAAACATACATATATATATATAAAAAGGTTCCATCTTGCTTCTGAACCGATCATCATGTTGTTACATGTATACACTGGCAAGTCAGTCCACCTATGTCCTAGCAAAAATGGAGTGGCGCAGGCCTGCCCTAAATGCCGGGTCCTGCCACCTCTGCCCTTTTTGCTGCCCAGGTGGCAAAGAAATCCCTCCACGTGGCCTACTCTGCCGCCAAACAGCCCGTCGTAACACACCAAGTCATCTGCTGTGTCTGCCACTGACGATCTTTTTCGCGTCCCGCCTCCTTCTGGATTTCTCATCGTCCGTATGCACCCCACCGGCTTACACGCGATGGCAGGCTCTTCTGTCTCTCCTACGGCGGGGGTGCAAACATTAGACTCGACAGCAGCATATATTTGAATAATAACGATGCGCAGATAAATTAATTCGCGATGAGAACTGTGCATTTCCTTCATCTATTTCCTGGTTGGTTATTCCACGAATCGACTCCTTAGGAGAGGGCTAAGCGTCAAAAGGAAGCCTGCATGTTTGAAACAACAGGCCTCCCGTGCCCTCTTTGACATCATGCTATCTGAAGCCNATTGATGGCAAAATAGGTCAAATAACGAAAAATTGGCTGATATTTGGGCTTTGCCTTGTCTGTGCTCTAGCATCTTCAGTTTTTGACGGATCTTTTTCATATTGCATATGTGTATATATGGCCCTAAGATCTAGGCCAAGTTCGATTTTAGGCATGCTGCGATTTGTATTATGGCCACCAGGGGGCGTTTTGTGAAAAAATGAAAAATGGCTATTTTACGCAAACGATTTGAGCTAGAATGCTCAAATTGGAATCGTAGGGTCATCTAATCATGTTACATCATATATGTAATGGGTTGTGATTAAACCTACGTAATTTTGATGGGAAAATAGTTCAAATTAACGAAAAATTGGCAGATTTTTGGGCTTTGCTTTGTCTGCGCTCTTGCTTCTTCAGTTTTTGACAGATCATTTTCATATTGCACATGTGGATATATGGCCCTAAGATCGAGGCCAAGTTTGAATTTGGGCGTGCTGCGATTCCTACTATGGCCACTAGGGGGCATTTTGTGAAAAATCAAAAATGCCTATTTCACACAAACGATTATGAGCTAGAATGCTTGAATTTGAACCGTAGGTACATCTAATCATATAGTAGGTACATCTAATCATATGACCTCAAGATCCAGACGCCACGATTCCAAATTAACCAAGCGGGCACTGTGCCATTGGCACTATTTTTATTCACCACTTCGCTCACCGTAGTCTCAATCTCCTGTTCAAAAGTCTATCTGAGATGGCATTGTCTATGGCATTTCCTATCTCTTCCTTAACTGAATCGTTCACGCGACTTATCCTCTCGTTTATTTCACAGAGGCGAGCATCATTAGTTGCAACCATTTTCTCATACTGCTGGTCACTTCTCAGTGACATATTTTCGATCATGCACATTATCATTCCTATAGTACCCATCTAATCATTGACCCGATCCAGAAGCCATAACCCAGCATCTTACTCCGCGTGGAGCTGGCCAACCCCAAAGTTTGTGGCCCCAATGGCAACCCTTTCAGTTTAGCCTCCCTCCTTATTTCCAACAATTTAGGGGACGACGCGTGGAGGAGCGCACCCTCCCAGCCGGCGAGCCTGGGCGATATCATTTCAACTAGCGCACTCAGTGACTAGAGCTACATGACGTTATCATACTGTATCGCCATGGAGGTATTATTGAGAAGCAGCCATCTTGTCCAAACAAGGCTATCGACTGCGTCTTTAGCCTTGTCCCAATCATGTCATCTTTTGCGTAAACTCATAAATTACCGTATTTATCGGCGTACAAAGCGCGACTTTTTGACCCCAGGAAGCCCTCAAAAACGGGGGTGCGGCTTATAAGAAGGTGCGTTTTATTTAAGGATCAGGGTGGCCAAAAGCACCACCCCTCCAAAAAGTTTTTTGAGGTCCCAAAACCTTGACACAACGGTGATCAAGTTGGATGATGCTGACAACATGAATGTCAACACGGCGCTAAAACGGTCAAAAGTTCACCTGATCACTCACTTTAAACTGTAAATCCAGTCCTTGCATGCCATCCACAATCATACTAGGCCCCCTAGTCCCTCCATTTGTTGAAAAAAGTCCCTTATTCCCACCCAAAATGAACTTATATCCCTCAAGTTTTTCGTTTTTGTCAGCCACCATCATGACCATG
Organism: Notospermus geniculatus; assembly: GCA_002633025.1. NCBI lineage: Eukaryota > Metazoa > Nemertea > Pilidiophora > Heteronemertea > Lineidae > Notospermus > Notospermus geniculatus. The sequence continues at coordinate 390,300 of NMRB01000328.1, read as the reverse complement.
CCACCATTTCTGATTTGAAATCGAGGCTGGCAGGTGAGGGGGCATCTCATCGTATGGTTTACATGATGATTCACAAGCTATTCATGAATCTTATCAACTCATGTTGAAGAAAGCTGAGATGGCCCCCAACTGTAGTGAAAATGACGTCATAACATCCGGGTCAGACAGCCAGGGGAATACCCCTGGGGAATACCAATATCAGGGTAAAGAACAAGTGTAGGGGAAAATAGCATTTTTTTATTCTAGTACACCCTATATGCAAATAATAAAAATATGTATATTCAGCCCCAAGACAAAACTGTCTTGGAGTAACATTAACAAATTATTTCATTCATCTGGTAAAGAGATGAACATCCTAGAATATTTGACACTGTACCCCCACTGAACCAAGAAATATACGAAAGCTGAACAAGACTGTATATAAGCACAGGACAACTGTATAGGAAGTGTAATGGTGTGCTCAGGCATGCTCAAATTGACACTACCGCGTGTTGGTGTGATTCATGTACAGTAGTATAAGGTGCATGTATAGTTCAATGTGCATGGTGTGGATGCGCCTTATTCACCAGTGCGCTTTATTTATGGATTTGGTAATGGCGTCCAGGGGGTGCGGCTTATATCCCAGTGCGTTTTGTACGCCAGTAAATACGGTATAATGAATCTGACCCCTACTTGACCCCGCCTCCGAGCTAATCCCAACTCGTGAAACAAGTCACCGTTCATGGCAGTTTCTCTTCGCTTCCCGCACACATTTGTAACACGGATTTTGATTGGCACGTCGATTAGCCTTCGCACACCGATGATTGGCTGAGGCTCTGGGCTCATCAGAAGCGGGAAATGTGATGGATTCAAACCAGGCTAGATGGGCGTCAGGCCAGATAGACTGGTGAGAATCAGATGGAAGGAGCCAGCACGGCCCTAATCGCTGAGACCACAATCCCACGCCCCCATTGTTTGCCATTGTTCCGTTCTATTGTCCGGTACGCATGCTGGGCTCTTTGAAGGCAATCATCCTTTCCGCACAGCTCCCTAAGTGCAGCGCCATCTATAATACATATATTGCGTTGCCCCAAACATGTTCCTGCGTTTTTCTCCACGTTTGGAATTAGATAACCGGCCATTTCGAGGGTGACTGAATTTGATTAACTTTCCACTGGGTTTTAGTGAAAAAATCATCGAAAAAGACCAATTTCCAATAAAGATATCTACGTTTTCAGGTGAACATGATAATGAGATTCTTCGCATTTGAAAAGTTTGAAGAGGATTGCGTTTTGATAGTTTAAAAGATGATTATAAATATTATACAATATAAGGGAAAAGATAATAAGCAAAAAGTCAATCTCCAGAATTCACGAATTTTCGACCCCTTATACAATATAAGGGAAAGTGCGAATCTTTGTCCGCTATGCACGGAAAATCGGTTGTATTTAGTGCATAAAGGTCATGTTCAACGGATAGGGTATCACTCATAGATGGTTTATCACAAAAAATATAAAGTGCAACACTCATAGATGGTTTATCACAAAAAATAAGTGCAACTTTTGGCCTGCAAAGTGTGGTTTTAAGGCATTTTCTTCATGGGAACTTCCCAAGTTTATTTAAAGCTGAAGGGGATTGAGTTCCAGTGACCTACTTATTATAAACAGTGGCTGATAAGCAGATACATGGTAGGACTCATGTGAGCCTACTGGCATGACTGGAGTATAACATGAATCCGGGTCATCTTGGCTTCAACAAATATTCATTCATTATCAGCTGTCACACTACACTAGGCCTACCATTCCCGTGAATCTGAACCCAGGGCCAGATCCAGGATTGACAGAAAGGGGGTGTAGCTCGACGGAGGGGTGCGCACCCATTTGACAATATTAAGGGCTTTCAGGTGCATTTTCCTGGCATCTCGGAGCAAAATACTCGAATTTGTGATTAAATGTTTCTTGCAAAAAAATCATTGCTCTGCCAAAATTAGGGGGGTATGCCCCCAGGCCCCCCAGATCCGGCCCTGTGAACCAAAAAAGGATGGAAAAAGTGGGTTGACTTCAGTGTCACATGGGGACGGTATCAGGAGGACACTTTCACTCCGGACATTTGCCCCTGGATTTTGCCCCCCCCCACACATTTAGCACTGTAACCTCTACATGTATGTCGTTTTCACTCCGAAGTTTTCCTCCTGAAACAGCGCTTATTCTTCACTATTCGGGATTTCTACGGCAGTAGTCTGCTTAATGGATTAGGCCTACTCCCTACCTGGATGGCACCACTGATCAGGACACTCACCCCACAGGCCCCCTCCCGCCATAGGACTTCTACCCCTAGGACATCTACCCCTGGACATTTACCCCCATAGGACCTTTGCCCAACTAGGACATTACCCCCCTTCCCCCAGACAGAAGTCCTATGGGTGAGGGGGGTAAATGTGCAGGGGGATGTCCTACGGGAGTAAATGTCCAGAGGCCAGGGTTTCCGTTCACGCTAAAAAAAGCGTATACACGCCTGTACATCCGATTTCGTGCTTGGTAGACACTGGGCAAGCAACTTTCAAACGCCAAGACTTGATACAATAATCACATTTTCCACGCCTGCATCTATTACGCCGTGCAAATGTGTACGCTAGCGATTTTTACGCCATGCACATTTTCCAAAGCATCAAAATAAAATTTGTTTGATATCAAAAACTCTGCATTGCCGTCGCATCTTCTTTCGCTCCCAGCTGATCTATTGTTTACAACAAACCAACGTGAGTTGGCCGTATATTCATGAACCCTCGATTTTCTTTTACCGGTCTCGGCCCGTGCGATCTCTCTGCATATATGTGACCCACCATGGCTAAAAGGCCCACATGGACCAAATTATGGACTCTGAGATTGTTGTATTTCCTGATTCTACATTCAGTAAGCTTTAAAATGAGATATGATAGCACAGGTCTGTATGTTAAAAAATGACAAAGTTATAGCATTTTGAAGTCAGGATGCAGGCTGCCTTCAAAAAAAGCGAAGTTTTGAGAAAAAACCAATTAAAGATGTCCGAAGGATTACCATTAAAAGTCCTTAGCCTTTACAAAAGCATGGTTTTGATGCCTTTCTACCTCAATTTCAGCGATAAGGTTCTTTGAGCAAAGAAATAAGATGCTTTTGAAGGGTTTTCTGCAAAAATCACAATGTCAAAATTTTTTCACCTACAATGCATTGTTTTGATTATGTGGGCTCTGACTCCTTATCTCATTGTGCGACATGCGGGCCTTTTAGCCATGGTGGGTCACATATTCTGCATACATATTATAGTAGATGCGAAAGCCAGTGCGTGAGGTTGAAATGCGAATCGGAGTTTTGAGCATAGCTCTGCCTTGGCGCTAACCTGGTTCCCTGGGCATCCGACGGTGGCGCTGGCTGTCAATTCGTGCCAGAACGGCGGAGAATCCCCACTCACGCCACTGTTTACTGGGAGAAGCACATTTTGGCGTGCTCCAAGAAAACTAAAAAAGCACACTTTGGTGCCCAAAGATTTTGAAAAAATCCCAAATGAAACGCCAGGTCCTTTCACTGGAAGCACTTTCTTTGTGCTCTTAAAATTCAGAGAGTGGAAACCCTGGAGGCACAAATCTAGGGGAAAATGTCCTAGAATCGGCACCACCCCTACCCATCCTGGGGAACGTTCACTGGTCATTTGCGTGATTCAGTCCATTATTGGAAGATTTTTCGATGAAAAATTACTAAAAGACATAATATTCAAGGACTTCTACCCCTAGGACATCTGCCCCCCTGACATCTACCCCCCCCCCCCCAGGACATTTACCCCATAGGACTGCGGCCCCACTGGGACATCTAGCCCCCGGACAGAAAGCCTAATGGGGGAATGTCCGGGTGGCAGATGTTCGGGGGCCAATATATGGGGTATTATGTTCGGGTTGGGGGGGATGCAAAATCTAGGGGCAAATGTCTGGGGGAAAATGTCCTAATCGGCACCACCCCTACCCGTCCGGGGGCCGTTCACCGGTCATTTGTGTGGTCCATACCGTGATTGTTTTCCGTTGAAAAACTACATGTACTAAAAGCCATAATATTCATAAAATTTCTACAGTATGTCTTTGGCATCTACTTTATGGGCCTCCTTATTCCCTAAGGTGACACGGACGGGTACTTTGCTAGTTTTAACTGAACATAAAGATGATTACAGCACTTTATCAAGGTTAATGTCCATTTTGTAGGAATTGAACTGGGGTTTTCTTTTCAAAGCTAAACATGTTTCAATGGTATTCCGTCTAATAACCATCATGTCCATGATACATGTAGGCAATAGCATATCTCATCAGAGCATAATATACGAAGTCAATGACATGTCACCTCATATCAAGAACAATGAATGAACCGACGTCTGATCAGTACATCCAATTTTCAAGAAGTCTGCCTGATTCATGTTTGTCATACACTGACACAGTCATTTCATTATGGTCCCTACATTGTCAATGTAGGGCCACTGCAATTATTAATTCTGTTTAGTGGGCGAAACATTCAAAAAATCTGTTGTAGGTGGGAGGAATAAAAATAAAAATAAAAGTTGGCCAAGATACCTTAACCCCTTCCTACCAAAAGGGACTGATAATGATACAACATGCATCTACCTCGATTCACCAAATGAATTTAAAAACCCCTTCCCACCCAATGGGTCAGGTGTATACGACTTCTGTCTCGATTCACGAAGAAATATTAACCCCTTCCCACCGAATGGGTCTGATACAACATGTACGCCTACATGTATCTATCGCAATTCATGGAGTGGTATTAACCCCTTCCCACCCAATGGGTGTAATACGATTCACCAAGAGATATTAACCCCTTCCCACCAAATAGGTATGATACAACATGTAGGCCTATCCATCGCAATTCACGAAGTGGTATTAACCCCTTCCCACCCAATGGGTGAAATATGATATCTATCTCGATTCACCAAGAGATATTAACCCATTCCTATCAGCTGAGCGCAAGGCCCATGGGCCTCTTGTTAATTTCTACCCTAACTTTAGGCATCCTGAGAATCTCAGGTCATTTCGGTCGTACCCTCCCTCAATGCCCTGAGGACATCCACCCCGTTTCGGTGGGGAAGAGGGATATTCCCTGATGTGTACTCGCCAATTGGTAATTCACGAATAAACCATGCAAAGCAGTGGGGAAATGCCACTTGATGTAATGGACAAATATCGCGCCTAGTGCTACAACGTCTGCACATACATCTGGTATTACGAGTTACCGGATACCAGGCTCATAGCATTGTATCTCATTCCATAATTTATGCACGCTGCCGAATGACAGTCTGCCCCAAACATATGAACTGGACCATACCTTCGTGTTCTGATCCCATCAGTACGTCCTCGTTGACTAGATAATCCGTGAGAATCATGTTGACGTGAAGTTAATTCAGGAACAATCAGAAACTCAGCGAGTTTGTCAGCGAATCGAGAAATTTTCACAGCTGCCATTTTGGGATATGACCAAGACGGGAGAGAAGCTTCACTGTGATTGGCTGGATTCGGCGGAGTCGAGTGCTCCGCTGGTTCTCCACTAAAATGGCATGGATGTCGCCAGGGTCTGAACCAAGCGCGAGTTGGGGAGCCGGTTGTGAAGACCCTGGGTGCGAGGATGAACTTTAGGGGTCTCTTTCTCACTTGCTGCCGGGTTTGAGAAAGTCTACCCAAGATTTTCTTATAATATGGATACTCCCCTCTCAGAAACAGTAGAGTAACTTAGGGTACATCTTATGCACACGGGAACCCCCCTAGCCCATGGACTATACCGGCCATGTAGAATTAGCGGAATCAGCAGATCTGGCGGATTTAGCGGATTCTGTATAAAATTGAATAAGATTTGATAATAAAGGGATTTTTTTTAATAAGATTTGATAATAAAGGGATTTTTTTAAATAATTAAGTAATATAATTTTTTTCCAGTGTTCTATGTGCTGCACAGGTTATAAAGGAAAAGCTGCAACAGTGTCGCGAATGGCAACTGGCCGAACTATTCCTGCAGGCCATTTTTA
>NMRB01000328.1:339501-379596 GCA_002633025.1 Notospermus geniculatus | reverse complement strand
TTGTGACATCAATCCTCCAAGTGACCACTGCCTGTGGGGAAACACTGATGATGGGTGCTCTGCGTTCACGAGGTTAGTTTAGCCAAATTCCTGGGAACCATATTATCAAAATCAGTCCTTTTGTTGAAGTTTGGAAAAAATTACTAAAGAACCTGCCCCTCCCCACCCCTGCCCCTCATTTGTCTGCCCTTCCTCTCTATCTGCCTACCCTGCATGTGGCCACCAGGAAGATTTTCCAGGAGGATGGGAACCCCAATAACCTGACTGCTGTGCCACAGAGTCATACCCCTCCTTGCCCTTCCTTCACTCAATTTCCATTTTCTGATGTAGGGACCATCAAATTTGCTGTCAAGCAAATTTCACAGTTCTAGTTATTTCCTCAAGTGCACCATTGAAACATCTTGTCCAAACAAGGCCATCGACTGCGTCTTTAGCCTTGTCCCAATCATGTCATCTTTTGCGTTAATTCATAAATTATAAATGAATGTGACCCCTACTTGACCCCGCCTCCAAGCCAATCAGAACTCTTAAAACAAATTGCCGTTTGGCACTTTCTCTTCTCTTCACGTACACATTTTAACATGGATTTTGATTGGCACGTCGATTAGCCCTCGCACACCGTTGATTGGCTGAGGCGTCTTGAGCTCCTCAGAAGGGGGAAATGTGATGGATTCAAATCAGGCTAGATGGGCATCAGGCCAGATAGACTGGTGAGAATCAGATGCATTGAAACCGTTCTAATAATATGTAAAATCTGCAAGGGCAGGAAAGAAATGTGTGACTGATGATCTTGATTTTATACCATCAGTGCTGATGAAGTATAAGGCATTTAGTGTCAGCAAAAATTCATATAGGCCCATATTCTAGAAGCTGTAAGGTCCACTTTAATCTTTTGTATTCTACCCGGCAAACAATAACTAAAGGTAGACCTTAGACTTAAGGAAGGTTCTAGAATACAGCCCATAGTGTCAGTATAATAAGGTGATGCCAAAATAGTTCATAAGTGGTATCAGGCTCACGATGAATGATAGAACAATATATCTAACACATGTTAAAAAGGAGATCAATCCAGGAACACGGATGACCTCTGGAAAACTTTTTGTAGCAGATGTTGATGAGGTATTTTTATGCGGTTTTCTCCACAGGATATTTTACAAGGTGGGCCACCACCCATGTAAAGGTGGTCACTGTTAAAAAACTCTTAGAATATGTGTAATGTGGTCTAGGAAAACCCGGCAGATGTCGCTGAATGATCAACAAGGGCTGTCAGATTGCCTGTGCATTGATCTACTACTGTTTACCTGTTACATGGTACATTTCAGCCCTGTTTAACTCAACTTCTGTTGAGAATACTGCTTATGTATACTCATGCTGTATATTTCTCTTCCACTTGCCTTGATATGCCGTTATTCTGACCAAAATGTTGCATTTTAGTTTTACACATTGCTTTTGTTGTTTCAGGTGTCAAGAAAGGAGACAGAGTGGCTATCTACATGCCAATGATTGTTGAATTGGTAGCTGCCATGTTGGCCTGTGCTCGAATCGGGGCTGTACATTCCATTGTTGTGAGTTGGACTTAGTTGATGCCAATTAATTACTGTCCAATGCCTCAAGCCTCTGGTGACTGCAATTCAACAACTGCAGTCAATATGTGTCATCAGTAATATGGGCACCAGTATCAGGGTTGACATGACGTGCTTTCATCCATTCTTTTGCAAGAAATTGATATCGATCTGAGACCCATATTTAGGCCCCTTACAAGAAACGAAACCTCTGTGGATATCCTTGTTTTGGAATCAATCAAGAAACATAATAGCATGTGAATTTTTTTCTCTGTACGGAAAAAAATGGGGATGATACCAACTTTAAAATTACTCATACATTTAGAAGATAAAAACATTGAATCAAGCCTCACCACGTTCACACTCGACATTTCAATACAGCAATGCACACAATGTTTATTGAACCAGTGAAACAGAAGATGAGATGGGTTTTTCTTGAATTTCAGTTTGGTGGTTTCTCGGCAGATTCCTTGGCCGATCGTATGATTGATGGAAAATGTTCTGTCCTCATCACAGCAGGTAAGGTTGTTTGTTGCAGGAAAAAATCCTGTTGTTGGCTAAATATGATAAAACAACAGGCCATTAGCAGTGACCTACAAAGTGGGAGAGCACAAGGGACGGAGCCAGAGGGGGTCTGCGGATCATGGCATATCACGAAGGTGTGCCCGGTGGGGTCTGGGGTCTCCCCAGAAAATTTTCAAATGGAGATGCTGTGAAATGTGCTTTCAGCAGTATTCTTAACCAAGTTAACAAGACTGAAGAAGATTATTTCATTAATATTGTGACACATTTTGCTAACCTGTGAGCATTGAAGATCCCAAGCAGGCGGATCTGCACTCCCCCCAGAAAAGTACTAAAATTTAGATTTTGTGAGATGCAATTTCAGCCCAATCCTGACAAGTAAAGAAGCAAACTGCATTTTTAAAAAAAATTTGGCCTAAATTTGGGAATGGGCACTTGCCCCCACAGTTCCTATGGCCCTGAACAAAATATGAACAGTAGGTACTTCGTCCCAGCTGCTTGAAGAAACGCTTTGAGAAACTAAGAATATTTTGAGAAATTTGTCAGTGCATTAGTAACAGTAATTGCAGTGGTGTGAACTGAAAGAACCAGGGCCTTGCATATGCCTGGCACATCTATATGTATGAATTATTGTAGAACCTCTCCATCAAGGACATATTGGACTGAAAAGTGATATTATTAGCTCACCCGTGAGCTTTTATCGTCCTGCGGTGTCCGTCGTCCGTTAGCAGGGCACGTTTCGTAACCGCTGGAGCTAATGATCTGAAACTTGGTATATATATACCGCTAGGTCAGATGACCTATGACACCAAGTTTCGGTCCGATTCGATTCTTGGCGTGGCCTCCAGGTGGCCAAAACCAAAAACACAAAAAGTGCAATAACTCCTGAACTAGTGACTGGATCGTCTCCAAATTTCTATCATAGGTGTATCTAATTAGGATACATAACATATATAACGGGTTTTTGATTTGACCTACTTTTCAAGGTCACAGAGGTCAAAGTTCGACAAAAGTAACGAGCCTGCCACAGTTCTTCATTATGTCACCGAGCGTCTTCATATCTTGCATGATAATAAACAAGAAGTCAATCTCCAGAATTCACGAATTTTCGACCCCAACCGGGGTCTTTTTCAAGTGGAACTTTACAATCTGAAACTCTAGAAAAGACTGAGCTGAAACCCGAATGTAGAACTACATAGCCTGTGTAGACAGGGCAAACAAGCAATTAAGGAAATAGCGACCAAGCCCCAAAGGTGGCCGCTGGACAATTAAGGAGAAACTAATTCAGCTGAAAAGAAGGGTTGAATAACTGCAGGGCCTCTCAGTCTGACCACAAGCAGAGTGTAGGTAACTGGCGCAGAGCTTCATTTGGCTGAACATGCTGAAAGAAAGTTTATAAATTAATAAATATGACTTGTGTAATACGTAACAAGCACAAAGCGAAAAGATGCACAAAGGTAAAGGAATATAAAGGAAGTCAACTTCCAGATTTGTAGGAAAAAAACAGAATGGATAATGCAAATCACTGAGCAGTGAAAAGAATAAGGTGAGGAGGATTAGAGCAAAAAAAGGGGGGGGGGAAGGGAGGGAAAAAACAAGGCCTAGACCAGAAGGGGAGCCACAGTGCCCTCCGCAACTGGAAAACCAAAACGAAATAGGCCTACCAGGGTAAGAGAAAAGGAAGAACACAAATGCCAAATAGGGGTCTCAGGGCCTTGTGTTAAGACCTGAGGGGGTGATGGTTTTAAGGGTCCACATCCATTTCGACTCTGTCTGAAGGAGAGTCGTCTCATCTGGACATGTCTCGAGGATGGTGAACAACACGTCCGTGACAGCATGTCCTGGCAACTTAAAGTGGGCATAGAGTATCGAGCAGTCACGATCACGGTCCTCTTTCCCTAATTTGATGTTGGACTTATGGTTGTTCATCCTTTTACGGAAACATGTTGTCTGTCCGACGTACTGATTGATGGTGGTGCATCTGGTACATGTGATGCAGTAGACCACATTTCTGCTGTCACAATCAGCGGGACCCCTCAGGCGGAGTGGATGGGACCTACCCGTGGCGGAGCTAGTGATGTGGGACTGGGAGGGCAAGGAGATGCAAAGTAGACATTTCCGACCTTTCTTTGGTCCTTTCCCTGAGCAAGGGTCACAGGTGGGCTTGGCACGTTGGATCTCCTGTGTGGGGACCTTGGCTCTTACCAGCACATCACGAAGGTTTTTGGGTCTCCGGAATGCAATAAGGGGTGGCTCAGGGCAGCATTCCTTCATTGATGGGTTCAAATGAAGAATAGGAAGGAAACGGCGTGTGATTGCAGTTATATCTGGCAGTCCAGGGTGATAGGTGAGGACTAAGGGGATCTTGCGGGTTTTGGGGGACTGCTGGTTGTCTCGGACCTCACTTCTGTCGACACTCTGGTTAGCCTGGGAATCACCATCATCAGCTCTGTCTCTACTCCCATCCTGGGTATTGGTTTCCGTCGTAGTAGGAGGATGGGCCCCCTGGCCGTCATGACGTTGGATCGCCCTTTCTACTTCCCTTGCAACTTTCCGTCTGTTATGTCCCCTGTCTGTGAGAAAGCCAACCAAGTTCTGAAGGTGTTTCAGAGCCGCAGGCCGTTCTGAGCATATGGACAGGATGCGGAGGGCTTGGGAAAAAGGGATGGCACGTTTAGTATGGCCAGGGTGACAGGAAGCTGGGTGGAGGTATTGGTGAGTGTCCGTGGGTTTTACATAGAGGTCAGTCACAATCCTTGAGTCGCAGAGTTTGACAGTCACATCCAAAAAATTCTGGGAGGAAGGGGATGCATCCCAAGTGAACCTGATGGTGGGGTGGAACTTATATATCTTGCATGAATATGTCTTGCATGAATATGTATCTTGCATGAATATGTATTAGAGGGGTACCTTCAAAAATACCGAGTTTCGGCCTGATCGGACATCCAATATGGCCGCCAGGTGGCGTAACCTGAAAATCATCCAAGTGCTATAACTCAGGAACGGCTTGACCCACAGTGCTCAAACTTGATATTTACCTCTCTCTAGGTGACCTTTACAAGCACATCAAATTTTGGCCTGATTAACTCATTGGCCCCCCGTGTCACGCTCACACGACGTACATGACCCTCCCGAGTGTTCCAGTGCGTTGAACAGCATCGTGGCCCCAGAGGCTCAGAGCTTGCGTCATCTGCAGCAGTAAACAGCGGCATACCCCAGAAAATCTGTCCTAGCGCAATGGGTATTGATCGTATGGAATTGGTCAAATTATATAAAATCTTGCCGAAAAACTGCTCTTTCCGAAGACGTAAGAATTATTTTTATTCAAGGAGCCGAAATGAATAAAATTGAGGAAGAATGGCGCAAGAAAAAAGCCGGTTTTAAATTTCAAGATGGCGACCATGCTCGCAGTGAAATTCAGTCCGATAAAATCCTAAAAAACCTGTCGTGAGTGGACTAAAGAATGTGTTAATTGATAGAAAAAGTTGCTGGTGAACCAGCTTTCCTCGTCCACCAAATCACCGGACAGGATCTGCAGTCACTTCAGTAGAAATAACTCGTGAATTGGAGTCATCAACACCACGCGAGCCGACATTGTACGCATGGTGTGTGTGTGTGTGTTCATGTGCATTGTTGACACTGCGGCAACAGAACGACGGGACCGAGTCACCACGGCCTCTTCTGACCTTTCTAATTTATTAAGCATGCGACCTACAAAATTTGCATAAATTACAAAGTTGTTCAGTATTGGTACTTCTAATTGGTTGACCTTTTCAAATTTTAGCCAATCACAGGAGCTTTCAGAAAATTGCGATGGAAGCTGGACAGCGCAACATGGCGCTCGTGGGGATACAGAAGCTGTGTGGATGGCGCGCCGCATGACGCTGTCGGGGATAAATTGCACGTTACGTCAGTGCGCTGCACGGCGCTCTCGGGGGCCGATGAGTTAAACTTCCAGTATGGCCACCAGGTGGCGTAACCAGGCCTTTCAATTACACGAATTTGGGCACACCCTCTACTTCAGATTTTGGGCTTCCTCGTGCACGCGCCAAAAATGAACCTGCTTCAATTTACAGTGGAGTAAAGGTGCACAAGGCCTCACAGGTGCACAAGAAAATCGGTGCACAAGACGATTGATTCACAACAGCCAAAAGTTCACTACGTCCGTCGTCGTTAACAGGGGTGGCACGTTTCTAAACCGCTTGGGTTACAAACTTGAAATTTGGTGTACAGGTACCCTATCTTAAAAACTATCTCTGGACCGAAACTTAGCGCTGCTACTTGTACACTCTGGCCTGTAGGGGGCGCTTTGTGAAAACATTCTTTCGGCCGTATCTCCTGAACGCGGTTAGCTAGAACCACGAAACTTTTATGGTGGGTTCCTCTGATGAGACTTCATCACATAAATCCCGGGTTTTTGATTTGACCTACTTTTCAAGGTCACAGAGGTCAAAGTTCAATATTCACTGTTTGGTGGCACATTTCATTGTCATTTGACATACAGTTTTGTGATTTGGTGTGAAGATATATCTAGGTACCCTGCACGAATACACCAAATTTCAACCCGATCGGACTTCAAATATGGCCGCCAGGAAGCCATCTTGAAAAATGGACTTTGACCCACATTTTATAAATAGAAGTAGGTAGGATGTTTTAACGTTGTCAAAATATGTATCTAGGTACCATATAAATATATGGTAAATTTCAGTCAGATTCGTCATCAAATATGGCCGCCGCGGAGCCATCTTGTAAAATGGACTTCGACCCACACCTCATAAATAGTGGGAGCTAGGATGCTTTAACCGTGCCTAAATATGTGTCTTGGTACCGTCTACTTATATGCCAAATTTCGGTTCCATTGGACTTCAACATGGCTGCCAGGCGGCCATCTTGAAAAATTGACTGGCCATATCTCATAGGTAGTAAATGTTACGATGTTTCTGCACTAATCCTTCACCATTCAGTGTATCACCAGGCTACTCACACTTCATACTCTGTCACAGAGGTGAGCACAATGGCCCTGGCCATTTCATTAAATTTATTTTTGTGGGGCCTAAGGAAAATTCTTATTGGGAGTTCTTCGCTGCCCTTCACAGCTAAACCTGTAGTGTATACAAAACCTGCAATGGGCGCAGCCATCTTTGATGCAATGCATTATGTCCATAAATTAGCCAGGACTCTGTATAAGAATGCGAAAAAATTGTCAAATATTTCCTAAAATCTCTCGTAGTGCTGGTGGTAGTGTTATGGACATCCAGGCGTGCCACAAACGGCGTTGTCTTCGAAGGGATAAAACAAGCATTTTTCTATTAGCCCCACAAACGTTTCTCGATAAACAAGCTTTTAAATCAGCTGACATGATACATTCTTAGTGGCCTGGTCCCAATAAGGAGGTTTGTATTTCAATCAGGCATTACTTCTAGTACCGGTATGCGCGCTTCAGTAACTTCAACTTTGTTGTGAGCATAGCTATAGATAGTAACTATGCAATGATGCCATTGCCAAATGTGTTCATTGCCTATCAAAAAAGCTTAACCATGTTAACATGAAAAGCTGTTTTCATGTGAACTCGGCGATAAAAAAATTACGCTGGGCTAGCCCACATCAATCATTATTAGCTCAGCTGACCAAAGGTCAGCGGAGCTATTCATATGACTAAATGGCTCAAAATGTCTGTCTGTGTGTGTGTCAGTCTGTGTGTCTGTTAACCCTTTAACCGTCTAATTTTTATGGTATTTTCCATAGGAAAAATTATATGCATCATAAAATAATATCCAGTTCAAAGGAAAGAGCAGATAGTACCATAAGAGTATACATTTTTGAAAAGCTTATTGTGCATGCTTTCCAGTGATACGAATAATGTTGACCTTGGCCTACATTATTTTCAAGGTCATGACCTTGACCTTGACCTTCAGTGCTTTCGAGCAGGGTGGCGACTGAGGTGACGTGTGCAAAAATCATGCTGTGTCAACAATAAATATAAAAAACTAGCTCCTTGGACATTTTTGTGACAGCTTCTGTGTGTGTCTTCAAGCAACAGTAAAGAACATTCCATGAAGATTTTTTTATAGACGATCTTTGTGGAGGGTTTGGTAATGGGGGGGGCTTGGTTCAGGGGGAGGGGTGGAAAGTTGTTGGAATGGCACACCGCGCGAGGCAAATAAAGTTCAGTTACACAGGAGATAACACCATACAACTATACATTTTTTGACAGCTTGCATTATAAGCTTTCAAATGATAACAAATACTGATGACCTTGACCAACACTAGCTCAAGGTCAGGACCTACAAAACTGATTTCATGACTTCAAAAAGAGCGATTTTGCGCATGTTGTGGTAAAACCATGCTGCGACTTTCAAAAATACCCAAAACCTCAAACCGGAACCTCAAAGTGGTGGGAAAAGGGCATTGGGGGCATTGCCATGGGACCCTTGTCGAGGGCCTACCACTTCTTGCAGAAATCCAAGCTAAAAACAACACCGAGAACAATCGATCGTAAGTGTCAGTGCACACTGTACAGCACAATGCACAGTACAATACACAGCGCCGGCCTCATCAGCTGATCGTCACTTCTATGTTATGCAGGACTAGTGGTTTACATTGTTGCCTGTGTCTGATAAAATCGGTAGGCCTACGGTATCATATGACATACCAGCAGGCTATATGCACGGATAGGCCGAAAAACAACTGAGTTTTGTCAACAAATACACGAAGGAAAGTATCTTCTGCTTCCATTTCAGATTCGTAGGCTAGAGCCCATTCGCTGTCGTTGCCATGGGCAACGTTAGGGGGATCGTCTGCTGGCAAACTTTGTCACCATCAATATCGTCGACGTCGTCATCATCAGACGCGGACATCCTATCCCCATTATCGCTACCGGTACTAAAGAACGCCAACCAAACCCTCGGCAAGACTGTTTTTAGCTCAGCTGACCAAAGGTCAGCGGAGCTATTCATATGACTAAATGGCGCAAAATGTCTGTGTGTGTGTGTGTCTGTCTGTGTGTCTGTTAAACTGGCACATTTCGCTATTGTAAGGCCCAGGGGCATAAAACTTGGTGGAGTGGTAGGCCCTAGGCAGGGCTCGAAACAGCACAGAAAAAATTTGCGATTTGACCTACATTATGCCCTCCAGGGGGCGTTTTCCGTAAAATGGAAAACCTCAATAACTTCAGAACTAATGACTGGATCATCTCGAAATTTTTATCATAGGTGTATCTAATGAGGATACATAACATATATAACGGGTTTTTGATTTGACCTACTTTTCAAGGTCACAGAGGTCAAAGTTCAGAATTTTCGTTTTGGTGGCAAGTTTCGTAGCCGGTGGGACTACCAGTATTGATCTGAAACTTGGTACATATATACCCCTAGGTTAGATGACCTGTGACACCAAGTTTTGGTCCGATTCAATTCTTGGCTTGGCCACCAGGTGGCCAAAACCAAAAACACAAAAAGTGCAATAACTCCTGGTCCAATGACTGGATCGTTTCCAAATTTTTGTCATAGGTTTATCTAATTAGGATACATAACATATGTAACAGGTTTTTCATTTGACCTACTTTTCAAGGTCACAGAGGTCAGAGGTGTATAAAAGTAACGAACCTGTCACAGTTTGCCATTATTTCACTGAGCGGGACTTCATATCTTGCACAAACTTGTATTAGAAGGGTACCTTCAAAAATAACAAGTTTCGGCGCGATCGGACGTCCAATATGGCCACAGGTGGCATAACCTGAGAATCATCTGAGTGCTATAACTCAGGGACGGCTTGACCCGGAGTGCTCAAACATGATATGTACCTCCCTCTAGATGACCTTTAGGTGCATCTCAAATTTCGGCCTGATTTGACTTCCAGTATGGCCACCAGGTGGCATAACTCGAAAATCATCAAAGTGCTATAACTCAGGAATGACTTCCAGAGTGCTCAAATTTGATGTGTGGCTCCCTCTAGATACTATATGTGCACATTAAGTTTCGGCCCGATTGGACATCCAATATGGCCACCAGGTGGCATAACCCGAAAATCATAGTGCTACCAGTAGGTGAATAATTCATACACATACTTGTCCTCTTTTCCCCTGTTACAACCTCTTGAGTTAGCAGGTCATAGTCAGCTGAGCGCAAGGCCCATGGGCCTCTTGTTAGTCTCCGCCACGCCACGTAGTGGTCGAGCGGAGACTCTTGTGTTAGCTAGGAAACTTTCTCGGCCCAAACCAACCTCACACCAGGAGGCTTACGTGCCTATGCGTGTGTGCATTCTGCAGTGCTTCACGGGCTCCTTGCAGTGTCGTAATTTTATCAGCATATAACACGAATGCATTCTGTTTTTTGGTAGGCCCTAACGAAACTGTCATTCCTTTTGACATTTTGGCCACAAAAAGCAACTGTCCGAGGACATGGCGGGATGGTGTCCGAGAATAGGACCGCCGTCACTGAAAAATCTATCATGTCTATTCTCGGACACTTTTGGAAGTCAAATTGCGCGAGGCAGAGTGGATTAAAATACATCAAATAAACAGTTTCCGGTTCAGTTTACGTCACTTTCATCAATAAAACCTTACATTCGTTCTTTATGTGGTATTGCGGGTCAAAATTGGCCGTGCAGGTCTCTTAACATGCTTAATAGGCCTAGCCTAGCTAGTGCACCATGTGCACTGTGACATGCGACGCGTGGCGGAGACTCCAGAGTCTGCATGCAGACTCAACTGACAACTCTAGTTGGTAGTTCTCGAACAGGGGATGATTCCAAAGTAAATTGTTATCAGCAGTTTCCAGCAGCACGCACAGCATCCAGCAGACACACAGCCGCCATTTGCATTCAGCCAGGCCTTTATATTCCCCCAAATTAACGACGTTTAACGTCGGAGCCCAAATTAAGGGCACCCAAATTTGAGTCTTGTTTTACATCTAAATGGGAATCTCAGATGCCTGGAAATGGTGTCTTTCATCCTCTATTTTCCAAAAATTTTCGAATGAGGGAGGGAACCCCCACCTCGCGCTCCCCCTGATCGTGCCTTCGGCGCTCTGATGGGGACTTTGGCCCAATACCACCGTAAACAGAAATAGCCCAAATTAGGGAATATAAAGGCATGTCAGCCTCGTTTTGGCAAGGAGCAGACGCACATCGTTTACTGCCACTCCATTTGCACCATCTTGTTTCACTTCCCAATTCCCCAAAAAGAGCTCCCATGAGAACCTGACCAATGCCACGTGACTCCATTCTGACTTGTGCTTTCGTGAGCTCCGATCACTGATTGTTGCTCTTGAAGGTTTTTGTGCAGAAGGCACTCTGGTTAACTTATTCAGAAGGAATTTGTTAGCCAGTAATTTTATAAGACCCTAGAGAAGCTAGGGGTGTAATTTTGAGAATAGTATTTGTTGCGGGCTCCCCGCATTTTGCTTGCATTTGTGCAAGTTTTCAGGCGTCCAGAAGGGACGTATTGATTTTTGCCCTTCTCGCCGATCTTGGGGCGTGAAGTGTTGACGGCGAATTAATTACGCCGATTAGCCAATCAAATAATTCCTTTTTTGGCGCGCTTTCGTAACTGCCCAATCAGCGCTTATGGTGACCCCTAAAGTTAGGGTACTGGAAATAAAAAGGGGTCAAAAATATGATATCATCAGATCATATCAATATTGGTGTCAAAATGTAGGTCTGTGAGTGTACTTCAAGAAAATATGCGCCCCAAAGTCAGATTTGGCCCACGAGCCCCTACAAAAGGGGTTAAAAAAGGGGAAAATCCAACTTCGACCCCTTGCCATTGGCTTCAGAGGCAACTTAAGCCGATAAAAGTTGATCATTTCCACTCAGATAAGTAATACCTTCATTTTGATACCCATCTTGACATGGTTACTTTGGCCCAAGGTCCTTAAGGGTCAAAACAGGTAAAAAAAGGGTCGAAAAAAGGGTCTGATGTATACCCGAATAGATCATGGTGTCAAGATGTGTATCAAAATGTAGGTATTACTTATCTGAGTGGAAATGATCAACTTTTATCGGCTTAAGTTGCCTCTGAAGCCAATGGCAAGGGGTCAGAGTTGGGATTTTCCCTTTTTTAACCCCTTTTGTAGGCGAACAAGGACCTGATCTGGCTTTGGGATGCATATTTCCTTGAAGTACACGCACAGACCTACATTTTGACACCAATATTGATATGATCTGATGATATCATATTTTTGACCCCTTTTTCATTTCCAGTACCCTAACTTTAGGGGTCTCTTTCTCACTTGCTGCCGGGTTTGAGAAAGTCTACCCAAGATCTTGTTTCACTTCCCAATTCCCCAAAAAGAGCTCCAATGAGAACCTGACCAATGCCACGTGACTCCATTCTGACTTGTGCTTTCGTGAGCTCCGATCACTGATTGTTGCTCTTGAAAGTTTTTGTGCAGAAGGCACTCTGGTTAACTTATTCCGAAGGAATTTGTTAGCCAGTAATTTTATAAGACCCTAGAGAAGCTAGGGGTGTAATTTTGAGAATAGTATTTGTTGCGGGCTCCCCGCATTTTGCTTGCATTTGTGCAAGTTTTCAGGTGTCCAGAAGGGACGTGTTGATTTTTGCCCTTCTCGCCGATCTTGGGGCGCGAAGTGTTGACGGCAAATTAATTACGCCGATTAGCCAATCAAATAATTCCTTTTTTGGCGCGCTTTCGTAACTGCCCAATCAGCGCTTATGGTTGTGTCACGTGTACACACTCATAACGCCTCATCAGAATAACAATGGCGAATCACCAAGACAAGTCCAGCTCGTCTGGATCGAAAAAGCCCGAAAAGGGCAGCGGGCACGGAGGCAAGGCTTCAGAGAAGCAGCCGACTGAAGGTGCAGCAAAACAGGCGTCACTTGATCCAGGTTCCCTGCCAATATTACCTGAGCTTCCGGCGTCCAAGGAGGGGAAAGATGAGGGACCAAACAAAAAGTCCAAGGGAAAGGCCGTGTCGACTGCTGCTGGCAGTGCCAAGATGATGGCGACTGACGCGAACCATGATGACATGGATGACGTTTGGCAACCACAATTTCAAGGCCCGTGGGACATGTCGTGCATGCCGGACCCTACCTGTTTGGGGTTTTCCTACGGCTTTCTGCCCGCCTTCGGGGATGTATGGGTTCCCAGATTACGATATTGAGGAGGAAGCGGATGACATGGATTTGGATCAAAGCCAAAGTTCTCCCGCTGTCATGCCCGTCGACAATCACGACGATTCTGATCAAGGGATCGATTTACTTGACAAGCACGTGACAGAGTACTCGGATGAAGAAGGTGAGCCATTACCCGAACGACTGGGCAATTTGGTCAATGGTATGTGGAAAACTGCCTCGTCGGTTTCCTCAGGGAAGGAGAAACTGCGGAAATTACTGAAGGCGTACCCTAAACCGGCGAATACGTTTTTCCACAAAGTGGATATGAATGAGGAGGTCATCAATGGTTTGGACAAAGGGGCTCGGACACGTGATATCAGGCTCCGTTCGATTCAAGGCACGATTGCAAGAACGGCAGTTCCGCTGTCCCAGATGGTGAATGACCTAATTTCGAAACCGATATTCTCTGTGGAGGATAAACAAAAGCAGGTCAACACTGCTCTCGATGGGATCGCTTTGTTGGCAAACGCTAACTCAGCTTTGAATCAATCGTTTACTGCCACTCCATTTGCACCATTTGCTTGAACTAATTGGCGAGTTTGTATCCACATAATGATATATATGTACCGGTATATGATCAAATGATGACCTATATTTTTCGTACGAACTCGTACGAAAGACGGTTAAAGGGTTAAACTGGCACATTTCGCTATCGTAAGGCCCAGGGGCATGAAACTTGGTGGAGTGGTAGGCCCTATGCAGGGCTTGAAACAACACAGAAAAAAATTGCGATTCGACCTACATTATGCCCTCCAGGGGGCGTTTTCCGTAAAATGGAAAACCTCAATAACTTCTGAACTAATGACTAGATCATCTCGAAATTTTTATCATAGGTGTATCTAATGAGGATACATAACATATATAACAGGTTTTTGATTTGACCAACTTTTCAAGGTCACAAAAAGGTCAAAGTTTAGAATTTTGCCTTTTGGTGGCACGTTTCGTAGCCGCTGGGGCTATTGATCTGAAACTTGGTACATATATACCCCTAGGTTAGGTGACCTGCGACACAAAGTTTTGGTCCGATTCAATTCTTGGCTTGGCCACCAGGTGGTCGTGGCCAAAACCAAAAACACAAAAAGTGCAATAACTCCTGATCCAATGACTGGATCATTTCCAAATTTTGTTGGGTTTTAAAGGGATATTGTCCACATTTATAAAATGCTAAATTTGTCAGTTGAACCTTTATGGTTGATTCCTTTATGATAATATATGTAACGGGTTTTTGATTTGACGTACTTTTCAAGGTCACAGAGGTCAGACGTGTATAAAAGTAACGAACCTGTCACAGTTTGCCATAATTTCACTGAGCGACTTCATATCTTGCACAAACGTGTATTAGAAGGGTACCTTCAAAAATACCAAGTTTCGGCACGATCGGTCCAATATGGCCACCAGGTGGCGTAACCTGAGAATCCTTTGAGTGCTATAACTCAGCGACGGCTTGACCCGTAGTGCTCAAACATGATATGTACCTCCCTCTTGATGACCTTTAGGTGCATCTCAAATTTCGGCCTGATTTGACTTCCAGTATGGCTACCACCACCAGGTGCCATAACCCAAAAATCATCAAAGTGCTATTACTCAGGAATGACTTCCAGAGTGCTCAAATTTGATGTGTGGCTCCCTCTAGATAATTATGTATATGTGCACATTTAGTTTCGGCCCGATTGGACATCTAATATGGCCACCAGGTGGCATAACCCGAAAATCATACTAGTGCTACCACTAGGTTAATAATTCGTACACATACATGTACTTGACTTCTTTTCACCTGTTACAACCTCTTGAGTTAGCAGGGCATAGTCAGCTGAGCGCAAGGCCCATGGGCCTCTTGTTCATAGGTTTAATTCGGCGTATTGAGTAGGAGTGACACAAGGCCTTTGCGACTTTTCAGTCATCCAACTTTCGTCCACTCATTAGGAAATCTTTGCCCCAGGAATTTTGTTGAAAAAATACAGAGCCCTCTATTGCCCGATTATGAAGCGAATCTTTTCAAACTCAGTCGAGCGTTGAGCCGTTTGGCACACTTGAGTTCCCAGTCTGCTTAATCGCTCTGGCTGTTGAATTTCGAGCCTCCCTCCCTGCATGCCCTGTGGTAGCCAACATGATCACCTGGGCATAATCACTCAAAATGGTCTATTCTACAGTTCCCATGGCATCATCATCAAACATCATCGTAATGATTCGAAAGCTAACTAACATCAGAATTCATGTCTAACTTATGAATAAAATCCATCAGCAGAAAGTTGAGTTATTAGCCAAAAATTGCCTCAAGATTTGCCGAAATTCTAACCAAGATGGCGGCCGTAGGTGTACTGCTAAAACCCACTCAAAATTTGCAAGAATTTTCCTTCTCACACAGCTCAAATCACATTTCTAATCGCAACCAATGTTTTCTGGGAACTCATCAGGCCTATTCCTATCATTGACTCAATCCAACTCTTCATAGATTTTCACCAAACCGCTCAAATGATGCCGTAGGTCCGGCTTCACGATCTTTCTACACAGATTCCAATGTAAAATGAACACTGTAGGCTAGTGTACACAATACACTACGTTACACCGGCCCAAGCCAGCTGAAGACAGAGTGGGGATGGAAATGAATGGCTCAACAGCCGTTGCGTTATTCCTGTCGCAAATTTACCTCTCCAAAATCATTATTTCTTGGCGTATTTTAAAATTTAAAAGAAGTATTTGATATAGAAAAGAATTTGCAGTTCGACTGTATGACTTTGAGAAGTGCCCCGATTTTATTTTCATGATTTGTTGCTTTTAGCCAAGTTAAAGAGAGAGCACTTGTGTTGACTATGTAAACAACCCAGCCCACTAATCCGCCGTTAATTATACCTCGATTTGCGCCGCAGATCGAGGTACGAACGGCATTTTGCTCCTAAGGCAAGAGATCGTAATGCTGACAACGCCTTACCTCACTGCTAATAATCGTGTGAGCCAACCAGCGGATTACGGTTGATCCTAATCGACCGTCATGAGCAACACAATGCAGGAGGTGGGTTTGAACATGAGAAATTCATCCTCCTACAGCAGGGCTTTGGTCTCGTTCCTCTTCATACACTCCACACAAAGCCCTGCTGAAATTGGGCCTCCCAGGCAAGCAGAGGCGGTCAGAAAACCATTGCCCAATCAGAATGCAGCATTTTCAGGGTGTCAATATTAAATAATTATGACTCATAATAACAATCAAAAATAATAAGAATCTCCTCTATACATAGGAAGAACCTCTGTGATAAAATTCAGTCAATTTTGGAAAGATGTAAGTGATTTGTAAAGCACAAAACTGTAAAATCAAACTGGGTAAAACCATGAAATTGTACTTCTCCAAGTTATCCTTAAAATACTGGGAGTGCAACTGGAGTATGGAACAGCCACATTACATCCACTGGCTGTTGTATTTCAGCAGGGGTTTGTGTGAGCGGATAAAGAGGAGCGAGGTAAAAACCCCTGCTGTGGGAGGATGGAGAAATTGATTCTACCTTTGAATGCCGGCCCTTCGCCAACGAACTAATGGGCATGCGCAAGATCTACTGGGCATCATCCAGGCCTACCTGGGGTAGTGCGCCATTCCGTCGAACTACAGACTTCTACCCCAGGCAGCAATACCCACTACGCACTGTTCAAGGTGGCTGTTCCATTTAGTTTACGTGCCAAATATTAGCCAATCAGATTACGCGTTGCAGAAGAGCCTTGGATTGCAAGTTGCCATGTCAGCTGTACAGTGCACTGCAATGGATCGAATCGAGTCAAGTTTCCCGATTTATGTCTCGCAAAATGCTTGGATTTCCAGTAAATTTCCGACGTGACGGACAAAACTGTACTTAAAATGTACAACAAAAAATATTTGTATTCCTGGAAGTCAGATTGACAGACGACGCCGCGGTTGATAAAAGGGGCATTTTGATTGGCCACTCGCGACTAGGACCAAGCCGTGAAATAGAAATGCTGCTATTGACGCCAGGGGTATGAGTGATGTAACGGGAGGTGTAGTCACGCGATGCCCCTGGTGTGCCAGGATGCTGGGCATGCGCAGCTTATTCTATTGGCCTATAATGCTAAGGTTTCGCTGTGCCCTTCCCTGGTATTTATTAAGGCCGGGGTATTCGTACCGTGACGGTGCAAATAACGCCAAACTAGATCTTATTCGTACCGTGACAGTGTGAATAGTGCGCCGTCGGTTCTTATTCGTACCTTGACGGTGTGAATAGTGCAGGAATAGCTCTTATTTACACCGTCACGGTGGGAATAGTGCGTGGAGAATGATTATTCGTACCGTGACGGTGATGTATTATTTCTGCACCGTAACTCGGACAGTGCGACTGTGGGCAGCAGATCTAAAATGATATAGCCTGGGCAATTTTTTAGCTCACCCGTGAGCTTTAGTCGTCAGTCAGCGTCCGTCGTCCGTTAGCAGGGCACGTTTCGTAACCGCTGGAGCTATTGATCTGGAACTTGGTACATATATACCCCTAGGTCAGATGACCTATGACACCAAGTTTCGGTCCGATTCGATTCTTGGCTTGGCCTCCAGGTGGCCAAAACCAAAAACACAAAAAGTGCAATAACTTCTGAACTAACAAGAAAAGGACATCGGAGCGATGTCTATGGTTTCCGATGATAAGTTACTACTCTAGAGCTAGTTATCTGTGACCTTGACCTCTGACCTTGAGAAGTATTGCGTAACTGGAACAGGGATCCTTGATTAAACAAATAGGGGATGGTTAATGCAGGCTTCTAATTAGTTTTCCCCTGAAATTCTGAGTAGATTTGCACTTTAGAACTGTTTGACCTTGACCTTGACCTCTGACCTTCAAGGTCATTGTGTAATCTGAAAGCTCATCCTTGATAACCTAGGTGTAGATGAAGGTTTTAGGCTTCCACCATCACCAGGTTCTGTCTCATGTTATTTGTGATGGTTGGCTGTGACCTTGACCTCTGACCTTGAGAAGTATTGCATAACTGGGACAGGATCCCTGATTAAACCTATCGGGGATGGTAAATTCAGGCTTCTAATTCGTTTTTTCCTGAAATTCCGAGGAGATTTGCGCTTAAGAACTGTTTGACCTTGACCTTGACCTCTGACCTTCAAGGTCATTGCGTAATCTGAAAGCTCATCCTTGATAACCTAGGTGTAGGTGAAGGTTTTAGGTCTCTACCATCACCAGATTCTGACTTATGTCATGTTATCAAATTTGAATATCAAATCTCACCACGATATCAGCAAATATCATGCGACCGAGCAGGTGCAAACTGAAAATTTCAGTTGCAATAACATCCGTGGATGAGCAATGATGTTGTGATACCAGTTTCAAGTCACTTACTGTGGCAGATCTCCCGATATGTCAAAATATCAAATTTGATATATCAATATCATTATGATGCTGACACTGGAGAATAAATTTGTTGATGCCAGTATCTTGCCAAGGGCCATAAACATAGGGAAGGAACTTGTTGCTAGTGCTCTACCTGGCGTCGGAGACAAGTTATTCAAGAAACAAAAGTGTGACAGACAAAATCTCAACTTTTGATATGTCAGTTTCACCATGAACCAGGTATCGGAGACTGGAAATTTTCATTCCATTTTGTAGCTCAGGTCATGAAACCTGGGGGTAGGTCACATTTCCAGGTCTGTAGCTCTTACAGGAACAAAGTTACAAGTGTGACAGACTGAACAGACAGACAGACACACACACACACACACACAGACAGACAGACAGACAGACAGACAGACACCACGACCAAACACTATATGGTTTCCGATCTTGAGATCGGAAACCATAATGACTGGATCATCTCCAAATTTTTATCATAGGTGTATCTAATTAGGATACATAACATAACGGGTGTTTGATTTGACCTACTTTTTAAGGTCACAGAGGTCAAAGTTCGACAAAAGTAACGAACCTGCCACAGTTCTTAATTATTTCACCGAGCGTCTTCATATCTTGCATAAACGTGTATTAGAGGGGTACCTTCAAAAATACCGGCCCGATCGGACATCCAATATGGCCACCAGGTGGCGTAACCTGAAAATCATCCAAGTGCTAAAACTCAGGAACGGCTTGACCCAGAGTGCTCAAACTTGGTATTTACCTCCCTCTTGATGACCTTTACAAGCACGTCAAATTTCGGCCTGATTAAACTTCCAATATGGCCGCCAGGTGGCGTAACCCGAAAATCATCAAATGTGCTATAAACTCAGGAACGACTTGACCCAGAGCGCTCAAATGTGCTATGTGGCTCCCTCTAGATGACCTTTATGTGCATGTGAAGTTTTGGTCCGATCGGACATCCAATATGGCCGCCAAGTGGCATAACCCCAAAGTCATTGAAGTCCTGCAACTTGGGAATGACTTGACTCAGATTGCTCATAACTGACATGCACCTCTCTCTGTCATTACACTATTATATTCAAACGGGTGAGCACATGGTCCATGGACCATTTAATTAGCTCACTCGTGAGCTTTTATCGTCCTGCGGCGTCCGTCGTTGTCCGTTAGCAGGGCACGTTTCGTAACCGCTGGAGCTATTGATCTGAAACTTGGTACATATATACCCCTAGGTCAGATGATCTATGACACCAAGTTTCGGTCCGATTCGATTCTTGGCTTGGCCTCCAGGTGGCCAAAACCAAAAACACAAAAAGTGCAATAACTCCTGAACTTTGACGAACCTGCCACAGGTCTTCATTATTTCACCGAGCATCTTCATATCTTGCATAAACATGTATTAGAGGGGTACCTTTAAAACTACCGAGTTTCGGTCCGATCGGACATCCAATATGGCCGCCAGGTGTGGCGTAACCTAAAAATCGACCAAGTGCTATAACTCAGGAACGGCTTGACCCAGAGTTCTCGAACTTGATATTTACCTCCCTCTAGGTGACCTTCACAAGCACGTCAAATTTCGGCCTGATTAAACTTCCAATATGGCCGCCAGGTGGCGTAAACTGAAAATCATCAAATGTGCTATAACTCAGGAACGACTTGACCCAGACCTTTATGTGCATGTGAAGTTTTGGCCCGATCGGACATCCAATATGGCCGCCAGGCGGCATAACCCAACAATCATTGAAGTCCTGCAACTTCGGAATGACTTGACCCAGATTGCTCATAACTGATATGTACCTCTCTCTGTCATTACACTGTAGGCCTATGTCCAAACGAGTGAGCACATGGTCCATGGACCATTTCATTTCCTTTGACGAAGATGAGTGACCCCATCTTTCACAGTTAATGAAATGTTGGCCTCTGCTGTCGGATGATAAAATATTTTTCATAGGCCTATGGGGGATGCTAGGCTATAGTACGTTTAAGTCATCTGGAGCTCGATGGGCGGACCTTCGGTTGTCAGGCAGACCTTGGTATTGTTGGTGAAGTCTGGCTATTGAAATGCGTTTTATTGACAGGACACTTCCAGCCAATCCTGTGCCTGTGTTCAATTTCAAATCAAGGTCTAGTTGTATGTTCAAACCAAGGTTCAGCTGGTTAGAAAACAATGTGCGTTGGACCGTTTAGAGTAAACCCTAAGTTCATTGTGGTCTGGTCACTAAGGGTTTGATTGACATACGCCCATCGAGCTCCAGATGACTTAAACGTACTATAGGCCCTAATTTTCTTTTAAAAAATATTTGGCTCAAGAATTACGCAGAAAGTTCCCCGTTTTCCGACAGTCACACGGATCGATATCACGATATCGATAAAAAGACGAAAAGAAGAATAAAAGGAGGTGAAAGGGAATGACAAAGTCATGACGGGACTCGAACCCGCGGCCTTCCGTTTGATAACCACCCACGCTAACCACTCGGCCACTGAGGCTCATGCTACGAACCGTGGGGAATCATTAGATACTTTAGTAGGCCTACCTTGCCCAAAAGCATTGATTATAAAACTTTTTTTCCTGGTAGTGGTTATAAACTAACGTTTTCATCGAGAATATTGAAAAAAAATCCGGCATTGTGCGAGATGATACCGGTAACTTCATCTGGCATGCCTTGAATGAAGCTCTCTGATTGGCTGTTTACGACGGTGTGAATAAGATCTGGTTTAGCGTTATTTGCACCGTGACGGTACGAATAGCCAGTGCGATTTATTAAATTATTGTTAGTTTATCATTCTTGTCAGCTGAAGAAACTGATGAAGGGAGGGCCAATGGCTGATATTCATAAAAGCTTGCAAATGCTTTTACTTCAAGTTTTGCAGTACATTTACATTGGACATCGATGTGCAAATCTTAAGTAAAAGCATTTGCTAACTTTTATGAATACCAGCCATTGTTTTTATTTTCTCCTTGGACAATTAATCACACTTAAAGTTCAGTTTTCATTGTCCCTACACATAGAGAACCTGACACTGATGGGTGTCTTGCAATTTATGTATCAAAAGCAGCTAGGCAATTAAATGTGTTAAAACGGATAGGTCGGTTTTTAACTTTGGGCTGCCGAAAAGTTATTTATTGTTCTTTTTTAGCTTAGCTGACGTAAGTCAGCCAAGCTAGTCAAATAACCATTCAAAATGTGTCTGTGTCCAAAAATGATTTTCATGGCACGTTTTGTAACCGCTTGTGGGATCAAAGTCAAATTTACCCCAGAGGTAGACCTTAGGTGGATGTATAATTCAGCGCAATGATTTCCGCTATTTGACCTATATTAAGCGCGTGATGGCGGAAAAACCAAAAATGGCTATCTCTAAAATGTGACCAGTTGGTGCATTCACACTAGTGCAGATGCATTGCATATCAACAAAGATTTAATTTCCTATCATAACTGTTATTTTTTTCACCCAACAGGTGGCGTTATAAGCAAAAAACAAAATAGTCGCGTTTAAATTTACCGCCTGATGACGTCACTCTCGAGATGCCAGCTACCGAGTCATCAAGCCACCTTGGCTACATTCATGACACTTGCCATGCTTCTATCACTTGTAGTAGGCCTGCATCGTAATTAGGAACGTTTGCGTGCTGTATTTAGCGATATGAGTCGCGTGTGGTCAGTTTATTGAGAGAATTCTGGGTTTGATGATGATGATAATTTAAAGCTCTGTAACCCTGGTGGGTCTTCAGCTTATAATATTCTATCGCTAGTCACGCGTATAACGCAGGGTGGTATGCGGACGCAAGATTTTAAAACATTTTCCATAATCCAAATGAATCGTCAATCCTATCATTATCATATCCAATCCTGAATCCTTCTTGACTCCTCCTCTTCATACTTCTCACACTGTCAAAGAAATCGTAACGTTCATAAGTATACATTGTCATAATGAATAACTCCAACACAATACTCAGACATAAGTCCTCAATCACTATAATTAAGTCGTACTAGTATTCAAATACAGTAGTGTCGTTGACATAGTATACAAATTGACACACTACAAGGGTGCAACTAAACAGCAAACAGAAAAACACATACATACATGACGCAAATAAAGAAAATCATCTGCAGGAGTGCAAGGCTTAGTTACTACAAAACAAAAACAAGTTGGAGCTGCAGTTGCATGATGCACAGTTTAAAAATACGATAGACGAGTGTAGAGAAGGTCGATTTAGGCTCGATAGTTGAAAACAGTTTCAGAAGTAGACCAATACTTGTCTAGCGAGGATTTGAACGCATTCAAAGTGGGTGCCTGGACAATGTGGCTAGGAAGGGAATTCCAGTCGTTGACTGCACGAATTGAGAAAAATTTGCCCCGAGCAGACGTGTTCCATCTCTGCTTAAAACTTTTTCGGGGATGTCCTTGCAAAACTGTAGGGGCAAAATCAAAATGTAAACTATCGTATGTCTCTGGATGGGAGAAGCACTTGAAGATCTCGATCATGTCGCCTCTTCTACGCCTATGAGTTAACGATGGCAACTTCAGTAGACGGAGGCGTTCTTGGTAGGGGACATATTGACCTCCCATGAACAGTAGAAGGGCTCCAAGCGGAATTACCATATTCTAACATGGGCCGAACCAACGATTTGTAAAGGAGTGGACCAGAAGCGGCATTTAAATGTTTCATTGACCTTTTAATAGTAAATAATGCTTTGTTGGCTGAGAGTGTAACAGCCTCCACATGTTTTTGGGCGGAGAGGTCGTTTGAAATTATTACCCCTAAATCTCGCATGTGAGGTACCTCACCCAAAATAAGGGGGTTTCCAAGATCGTCTGCCATTCTGTACTGTATACCAGACATAGGCTTACCCAAATGTAGCAAAGTACATTTTGGGATATTAAATTTCAGCTGCCAAGTTGCAGCCCAACTAACCAGAGAATCAATGTCCCTCTGCAACTTCTGACAATCACTGGGTTCTCTAATAACATTGTACAATTTAGCGTCATCAGCAAAAAGACGAATTGTGCTATGTTAATTGTACGTGGACGGGCATGTCATTGACAAAAATCGACAGAGACAGAGACTTCATGGGATGCCTTCCCATTGACAATGACCGATTGCGTTCCACCTGAAAGAAAATTAGAAATCCAATTTAAAGTTTTATTTGCAATGCCATAAACCTGAAGCTTACGGAGGAGCCTACAGTGAGGAACGGAATCAAAAGTCTTTTGAAAATCAAGGTATATTACATCAACTCCAAGTCTCTGGTCTACGGCCTTTGTCCAATCCTCCATGCAGTCCAGAAGACTGGTCTTGCAGGATTTGCCTTCTGTGAATCCATACTGCATGGGAGTATGAATATTTTCTGCTCTGAAATGCTTGTTGATCTCGTCCCTCACCATAGCCTCCATAAGCTTACAAACCAATGAAGTTAGGCTAATGGGACGATAATTACTAGCTAAATCAGTAGCACCTTTCTTATGTAGTGCAGTTAGCCTTCTTCCAATCTGATGGTGCAGTTACATTAGCCTTCTTCCAATCTGATGGTACAACTCCAGAACTAAGAGACAAGTTGAACAATATACACAAGGGTTCAGCAAGATCAACCGCTAATTCCTTCAGTAAATAACCGGAAATCCCATCGGGACCAGAGGCCTTGTTAACCTTGATGTCTCGTAATCTCTTTAACACATCTTGGGATAAGAACACAGGATCCGGCATCACTGGAATAGGGTTTGGAGTCACCAAATCAGGAATGTGAGAAGTGTCTTCTTGGGTAAAAAAAGAAGCAAAAAAATCATTTAAAATAGTAGCTTTGTCGTAGTCAGATGTCACTATGCGGTCACCCTTTTTCAATTTTTTGATCGCGGAACTACTTTTCGTTTGTGATCTCGCATAGCTCCAAAAAGACTTTGGGTCCACTTTTGATTTCTTGGCAATACCACGTTCAAAATTTCTGACAGCTTTTCTGACCTCACGGCGTGCATCATTACGCTCCCGGATGTAGGTCTGATAATCAGAACCCTCCTTAGTTTGCAAGTACCTCTTCCAGGCGGCCCTCTTCCTCTTAACCTGAGATAACGCTCCCGGATTACATGTAGTCCAAAGTGGTTTGAAGTGCTTCCTGGAAGAGGGACCTGCGTTTCTACAGGGGATGTATTTCTTGGATAAATCGAGAAGTGTATCCCTGATTAGGATCCAACCAGCCTCAGCCGAGCCTGAGTTACTTACCTTAATAGCCAAGTCAGCATGTCTCAGCTCATTGCTAAAGGATTTGTAATCCCCTTTAGTATACAGAAACTTTCTTGTATTATTAGGCGAGTTGGACCCCTGAATTGTCCATGGCATAGAAACGGTAAAAACTAATACAGAATGGTCACTATTACCTAATGGCATATCGTGGCGAATGTCCGAAACCGTTTCTTGTGATCGACTACAAACAAGATCCAAAAGACTAGGCCTGTGCCCAGTACGGAACCTAGTTGGTTGATCCACGTGTTGGTACAGACCTAGATCCAAAACTACATCCAAAAACTTTGTGGATACATGATTTGGGTTCTCTGAACAAATCAAGGAGTGCTAATCAATTTCACGACAGTTGAAGTCGCCTGCAATAACTACCTCGGAGGATGGCGGGGTGCCATTAACCACAGATCTGATGTGTTCCAAGAGTTGGTCATTTGTAATATTGTCATTGCTGGGGCTACGATAAACACAACCTAATCTTAAAAATTTGCTATCACACTTGGAGAAAATATCCACCCACACACTGTCACTGAAGTCAATATTTGGTTTGTAACGGGTGACACAAAGTGAATCAGCAGTATATATCGCAACGCCCCTGCCCGCCACCTCCAAATTCGTTAAAACAGAAAAGCCTGGTAGTTGAATATCAATGTCTCTCAATGGGACAACCCCAGGATTCTTTGGTTTAACCTCTGTGATACAAAGAATGTCAGCTTTATGACATCTGGCAGCCAATTCCAAGGACCTCAACTTGTTGTGCAACTGGTCGGCATTGGTGTATAGAACAGTTAGATTAGACACCTGACGACCCCTCCCCCCCACTAGGGGGGCCTCTACGAAAGGGCTGCTTGATGATCTTGCCGTCTTTGATGCCTAAATCTGTCTCACCTAAAGCAACACGGCGATTTAGTTCCAATTTGAGTTCCCTAAATCGATCCCTTTCTTCCTTTGGTCTGTCCTTGAATATGCTAACATTCTCATCCTTGAATCGGGCATCCCGATAAGTACTTACCAAACGGTCTCGCTGTTCCTCGGAGCCCAACACCACCTTTAAAGGGACTAGGAAAATTTTTTCAAGCTTCGGTTATTACAAAATGCTGGTCTTTCATGATAAATTCCCACCGTCAATTCACTTTTTAGCTCACCTCTGTGAGGTGAGCTTCTCTCATGGTGTGTCGTCCGTCGTCCGTCGTCCGGTGTCGGCCGTCGTCGTCCCTCGTCGTCGTCCGTCGTCGTTAACAGGGGTGGCACGTTTCTAAACCGCTTGGGTTACAAACTTGAAATTTGGTGTACAGGTACCCTGTGGTATTAGCGCTGCTGCTTGTACACTCTGGCCTGTAGGGGGCGCTTTGTGAAAACCTTCTTTCGGCCGTATCTCCTGAACGCTGTTAGCTAGAACCACGAAACTTTTATGGTGGGTTCCTCTGATGAGACTACATCACATAAACCCCGGGTTTTTGATTTGACCTACTTTTCAAGGTCACAGAGGTCAAAGTTCAAAATTCACTGTTTGGTGGCACATTTCATGGCTATTTGGCATAGAGTGTTGTGATTTGGTGTGAAGATGTATCTAGGCACCCTGCACAAATGCACCAAATTTCAACCCGATCGGACTTCAAATATGGCCGCCAGGAAGCCATCTTGAAAAATGGACTTTGACCCACATTTTATAAATAGGAGTAGGTAGGATGTTTTAACCTTGCCAAAATATGTATCTAGGTACCATATAAATATATGGCCAATTTCAGTCAGATTCGACGTCAAATATGGCCGCCAGGGAGCCATCTTGAAAAATGGACTTCGACCCACACCTCATAACTAGTAGAAGCTAGGATGCTTTAACCGTGCCTAAATATGTGTCTTGGTACCCTCTACTTAAATGCCAAATTTCGAGTCGATTGGACTTCGACATGGCTGGCAGGCAGCCATCTTGAAAAATTGACTTTGACCATATCTCATCGATAGTAAATGTTACGATGTTTCTGCACTAATCCTTCACCACTCGGTGTATCAGCAGGCTAGTCACACTTCATACTCTGTCACAGAGGTGAGCACAATGGCCCTGGCCATTTCATTCAATTAAGTGTTAATTACTGGCACGCAAACAAATCAGTCATCACCACACCATGGAGAATTCACCACATCACTGGGAACCTCTCGCTGTATGTTTTGTATAGAGCGAGCTTGTACTCTATTATGTTGATTAGATTCCCAGTGACGTGGTGAATGCTCCATGGTGTGGTGATAACTGATTTGTCTGGGTGCCAGTAATTAACAGTTAATTGAAAAAGTGAATTGACGGTGGGAATTTATCATGAAAGACTAGCATTTTGTAATAACCGAAGCTTGAAAAAATTTTCCTAGTCCCTTTAAGAGTCTTGGTCTGTTATCCTGGGACTTACTACTTAATCTAGTTACAGTTTTAATAGAATAGGCTCCTACTCTATCAACTGCATCTATGATTTTTCTCACCTTGCCAGTATCATCATTCTTCCTTTCACCAGGATTGACATGGAGAGATTCTTGTAAACCTCTGATTATCACATTCGTCTCGGCAAGTTTAGCCATTTTTCTCTTGTAATCATACTCGTTTAACATGGTATCAACAACCTGCTTAGTCTGATCAGTTGAGACTTCTGTGCACGTTACCTTTACCTTTTGCATGAGTTCTGTCTTCTGCCTGCTTGAAGCGCTTATCGAAATCAATTTCCAATTGCTGAAACTTAGCTGTAATAGTTTTTTCAACGGTTGTGTTTACTGCCTGGATCTGGGATGCCAATGCATCCACCTTACCAGATAGGGATTGATGGTCCCCATCGACCTTGACCAGTATTTTCTGAATACTCGACAACATAGATTTGATGTCCTCTGAATCGTCTTTAGAAATAGGGGTATGAGCAGCATCTTTTACCTGTACATTTGGTGCCACACCAATCGCACCTCGTTTCTCAGAGCGCCCAAGGTCCCTCGAAGTGTTGGGCTGTTCTTTACGTTTATTAGCTCCTGGCGCCCTTGGTGACAGATTGATACACACATCCTCTATGATTGGGGGTAAGGAGCCCCTCTTGGGAGCAGGAGTAGAAGTATACATGGCAATGCCAGGTTTAACAGTAGGTCCATTGTTGCCAATTGCAGAAGGGCCCTGTGGAATCTCAGGAAGAGGATAGGACCATGTAGCACTGGTATCACCAACACCAAGAAGGACATCACTGATATTATTCATGTTGACGTTGCCTTGAACCGGATTGGCCCTAGGAATCAATGTATTGAATGAGTTTGTATCAATACTACAGGAACCAAAACTCATATCAGAGTCACCAGACGGAGTATACCCATGAGCTATAGACACACGGCAAGTAAACGAATTGTAGTAAAATAGGGAAGGAACAAGAAAAACTAAGTCAAGCTCAAACGAGTGATTCACCCACGTTGAATGGTCCCCAGGAGTACTACAGTAGAACTCGCGTAAGTCGACGTCGTATAACCCGTCACTGTGCACAAGTCGGCACCTGCCAGAAAGTCCCGATTAACTACAACGTTAATTCAATTTAAAAATATGCACACAAGTCGTCAATCGTAAGTCGTCATTTAATACAAGTCGTCACCAATCTGACAGTCCCGTGTAATAGAAAAGTCATGTAAAAGTACACCTGTAACTCGTCACCGCCGGAATATGATTTGACAGATGTTGCATCAGCGATTCAATGAATCTCGCTCAGCTGCACCTCATTCAGCAATTGGCGAAACGCGCCACACAGGTTTCCTTGAACCCTCCCGACTTGAGTCCGGTCCAGTTTTGATGCACTTATTGAGTTAGGGAAACAATTCCTTCCTCACACTGAACTATCAAAGTTTCCCCAACATGGCCTGATGTGAAATACATGGTATCCCTTGACAGACGACGTTATCTCGACAGTACTCATTGCTGCACGCTTGTTTCTGCAGCCCACACAGACCAAAGATGATGTATAGACGTACGTGCACATGTACAATGCACGGACACCAGGAATCCCCAGCACAGACATCAAGTCGTCACTGATGAGTTAGACTGCAAGTCGTCATTTTGACGAGTTACATGCAAGTCGTCATCATGACGAGTTATCTTTACTCGTCCTACTTGTAAGTCGTCAAAAAATTCCCAGTCCCGAAGGTGCCGAGTTACGCGAGTTCTACTGTAATACCTCGCCAGAAGGTCAGGAGAATGCTACCAGCACAAACTCCAATCCCAGGTAGAAGAAGGAGCGACAGATAATATAGAAGCATCAGGAATAATAAGTCAGTGGTAATGAAGAGAATCAGGACGCGTGAAAGGAAGAGCACAGAGCAAGAGTTTGGAGCGAGCACACCGGCGGTATGAAGTGTAGGGCCTATCCATTGAACATTTTGAGTCTGACGTTCGGACCGAATCACGACCAGTTGTTGATCTAGTTCGAAATAAATGGGCTGGTTACAACGTTTGTGCTCAACTGGATTTGGTTTCTTATCACATCGGCCTTATTGTGGAGCAGTTGGTTCAATTCCAACGCCAACAAAAGGTACATACCCACTCCGGGTGAAGATTGACGCCTGCCATTTAGGATTGTGAAGTACCGGTAAAAAAAAATGTAAAAAGTAGTCCATCATAGCTTGCAGAGACAATGGCAAAATCAGCCAAGTCTGGTCTGCGAAGATACACCATGACGTCACTAGTGACTACGGCTGTTCCGTCTTGCGTGAGGTGGGTGGTATAATCTCGGTGATCAGTTCGTTCCTTCTGGAAAGAGTGCAGGAAATGTGCTGATTTCAGGTTTTTCAAGTCACTTTTCCGACTGAGGTGGTAGGAGGTAGGTCCCGGGCACATGGAACATCTTTCTGCAAAGGTCTAATAAGATATCTATCTTGATTCAACAAGGATTGTAGGTCAGTCATGTGGTCTTAAGAGTCGCAATCTGAGAGAATGGCAATGGGTGTGGAGTTGACCCCCCTAGAAATTGATGAAATTTGGTACAGAGGTTGATATGGATGTAAACCAGCCTGAAGAAGACCCCTGTTGGGGTCGAAAATTTGCTAAGATTCTGGAAATTGACTTCTTGCACTCGACTGTGGTGTAAGGAATATGTCAGAGACACGCGACGCAGCTACAAATTTGGCTGTGCCATTAGGCGCACATAGTGTGCGGTTTCGTAGCTCAGCCATATCAAATACCGTATGGCCTGCTGTGTGCCAATTACGTCTGCGCAATATCTACCTGTATGCGCCCAGTTTAAGATGCATTATCGGCCTATAATGGAATAGGGAGTGTACAATGGTGGAAGTGTGCGAATGTACACAATGTGCGAATGTACAAATACATGTACTTTTTGTGTACTACGTCATCAAAAAGAACGGATTTTTTATCTCACTTAAGCTGCGTTTACCAGACATCCGGAATGCGGTATAGGGACGCGGAATCCCCGGCGGAACGATATGTTGTATACGAAAATGCATTGCATTTTCCCATACAACATATCTTTCCGCCAGGGTTTCCGCGTCCCTATACCGCATTCCGCGTGTCAGCTAAATGCAGCTTTAGAAATGAATAGAATCCGCCGGAGAAGTAAAATGATCCCCGACTCGAAAAATGTGCATTTTAGGAACTCTAGTATTAACTATTTTTGACTTGGTTTTAGGTTTTCCTTCCACATGTCCCTTGATCACGGAGACATCGTGAGGGTCTCCCACCCTCCTGATGAGAACCTCATGATCCTCTCCATGAAGAAATCGTTCACAACACTCGTGTTTGGGAAGCTTCACTTCTACGAAGACAACACATTAAAGGTTCGTAGAAAAGTGTTTTATTAGTGAGGTTTCGCAAATATGACGAAACACGAAGTACGAAATACGAAATTCTACTTCATTTCCATGATCTAATGTATTTCAGGAGATGGTTGGTACATCTACCACAAATAGGGGCCTATCCCTGCTGCCATTGCATCTTTTAGCAATATCATGCAATGCCGAGAGAGTTTTGATGCATCTTGAATTTTTAAATCTCCACTTCGTAGCCATGGTAGCGACGAAGTGGAAAAGAAAGATAAAAATTTCATAGTTAAGTTTAATATAGGCTACACCGCAACTCTATCGACCTTGAGTCATACGCTAAAAAACGCTCTTGCAGCAGGCGATGTTTGTGGTACCAACCATCTCCAGAAACACATTCAGTCCTTGAAATGACTTTAGCGTTTCCTCCGCTTCACGAAACCTCACTAATGTGAATGGTAACACTACATATTCAGCGAGCAGCGAGAGATCTTTGTAGTAACTGAACCACCCTAGTTTCAGCTTTCCCATTCACTTATCTAGTTTCGTTGCATTTCAGCATATCAGCCGTGACGAGGCAACCGGTCGATGGAACTACACGACAGAGGAGAACGGACATGAAGGTACACTCTTAGAAATAAGGGTTCTTCAAGGGTTTTTCACGAGCACATATATGCAACCCTTAGAGGTTTCTTGAAAAACCCTAAAAAGTTCTTTAAAAAACTCTTAAGGGTTCTTCATTATCCCGTAAAACCCTAAGAAGTTTTCTGGAAAACCCTAGGGTTTTTCAGGGTAATGAAGAACCCTTACGAGTTTTTTAAAGAACCGTTTAGGGTTTTTCAAGAAACCTTTAAGGGTTGCATATATGTGCTCGTGAAAAACCCTTGAAGAACCCTTATTTCTATAGGTCCATTCTCAACCTCATTGTCGCTTTAAAGCTGACTGTCCGCATGCCGATTCGATAGTCTACCGCCCCCTCCCGGCTTACTCTGATGTGCGGCACAGCCGGTGTGATAGAATCTAATGTCTCCGTCCATCTGATGTCCCCATTGTTTGTCACGGGATTAAGGGTCATGGTCTCTCAAGAGTCCAATTCATTGGTGCCGCTTAATCCGTAAATGTATTGTTGGGGGACATCACATATCGGGGCGTTAGATTCTATTACACCGGAATAATTTTGCGAGCTGCACGGAATCTGAAAATTGGGGACACAACGGCCAGAAAAAGGCGACACACAGGCCTGCAGAGTGAACGGTTTCAAAAGCCGTTCTAGACAATGGCTGAGCAACGGGCTTTCCTTTTCAAGTTTTGTTTTTGCAGTTTATCATCTACCTGTACTTTTCTAGGTCTCCACAATGCGACCTACTCGGCTGAGCCCACAGATCGAGGTGTCCGGTTCACCAAGTCCAGACAGCAGCATCCACACATCAAAAATGCTGTTAACCGCTACAGCAAGGTACCTATGGACTTGTGTACATTTCGGGTCTTGTCTCAACCTAGACTTACACGGACGGACAGTATCAGCCGTGTTTCGCCCCGCCTGTTTCGGAACGGCAGAGCCACAAAATTTTGCAGTGTGCACCTCATGACACTGCCATATTCGTTGAGAAAGGAGAGCACAAAAGTCGACACACAATATGATGATATATAGGACGTCAACTTCCAAAATTTCGCAAATTTTCGACCCCAACCGGGGTCTTCCTCAGGCACTTTTCAGTATGAAACTCCAGAAAAGATTGAGCTGAATCCCAAATGTAGGTCTAAAGTATCCTGTACGAACAGGCCGTGTCAAAAATTAAAAGGAAGAATAGAGTGGAGTCTATTGGACTCTTGGACTCTATTCTTCCTTAATTTTTGACACTGCCTGTTTGTACAGGATACATGTACTTTAAATTTGGGATTCAGCTCAGTCTTTTCTGGAGTTCCGTCTGAAAAGTGCCTGAGGAAGACCCTGGTTGGGGTCGAAAATTTGCGAAATTTTGGAAGTTGACTTCCTATATATCATCATATCGCCATATTCGTTGCTGTGCGATTTTCCTTAATTTGCAGTCTGCGGAGTAATGTGGCTTTGCCATTTTTAATACCGCTGTGCCATATGGCTGAGCATTAATCGTCCACGGGCCATATTTATGAAGCCTTCGCAACTTTGCGTTCACACAAATCTATTGTAAGGCATTAAGTGAACAATAGGGCATGTGGAGCCAAACAATAGATTTGCGTGAACGCAATGTTGCGAAGTCTTCATAGGTATGGCCCCTGCTACATTATAGCCGTATTTACACAGCCAAAAATCATCCGTGCCGAGTCCTCTCACCAAAGGAGTTGTGCGCATGTTCTCTTGACGTTGTTCGTCTTTTGTTCCAGGTGATGCATTATGATCATCATCTTGGTCTCGTGTCATCGGTAAAAATGGACGAATCTATTGAGGTGGGCGAGGCACCGAAAGGGTAAGGCTACAGTCTCGTGATTCGTACACTTACTGGAGGGCCGTATTCTTATGTGGCGTGACAGACTGGCGGGTACGCAGCCCGTCCTGCAGGTGTTCCGCCAATCAGATTCTTCGGTATAGGTGTTTCGGGCCGTGTTACCGCCTCCCTGATTGGTTGAACGCTTCCAGACGCGTTGCTTACGCGCCAGTCTGTCACCGCCCTTACTCTTCAGGTAGCAGACGCTATTTTTCAAGGGTGTCAAAAAGTCATGTTCCTCGCTTCTGCGTTGTAGGCGTGAATCGATGTTGTCATCGATGTCATCGATGACACCATCGATGAAACTCAAATCGATAAAACTAGGCAAGTCTTCGACTTCTGAGGCCAACAACCTGTTGATACAACGTGTGCATAGGGCAATATGTAGATTGGGGCAAAGGTTAATCAACATCTTCATCTAGTCTTTGTTTATTTGCTTATAAATTAACTGATTCTTTCAGTTTCGACCCGTATGAAAACGACCGACCAGCTCATCCCGATGACGCCTTCATCAGTAAAGGTAGGTAGTTACACAGAATCAGTGCATTAGGCTATGGCGCACAAAGACGAATAATGCTCACCGTATCTGGCACAGTAATTTTGAAATGGCACAGCCACGAAATATTGCAGTGTGCGCCTGTATTCGTGACTAATCCAGGTGGCTGTGCGATACTCCTCAATCAAATCGGTTTGGTATTAGCACGGAATTATATGGCACAGCCACGGGGATTCCAAAAACGGCTGTGCGATCAGAAAAAAAAACTAGTGCGGCAGATCCGTAAACCAATTAATAAAATAAGTGTCGCCTTTTTTTTTAAATTAGAAATCCCAACCATGAGAACTTCAAGCGTCGG
Source organism: Notospermus geniculatus (assembly GCA_002633025.1). Classification (NCBI taxonomy): domain Eukaryota; kingdom Metazoa; phylum Nemertea; class Pilidiophora; order Heteronemertea; family Lineidae; genus Notospermus; species Notospermus geniculatus. The sequence continues at coordinate 345,704 of NMRB01000328.1, read as the reverse complement.
GACAGCGTCGATCTTGGCAAGGAACAAACTGAGAGGTCCATCCATGGTGAGACCGAAAACAGGGCTGATCGACGGGGTGGTCCACGTTGATAAGGTAGGTATATGTACAGTCATGGCCCAAAGTAAAATGCGGGTTGTCAAGCTATCTGTTATTAGGGAGTTTTCTCGAACGTCTGTCCTTTTGTTCGGTGCTCTCTTCGTGGCATCGAACAATGGGTTTGGCGTTCGCGTGGGCGGTCGTTGGCTTTGCGGAAACTCCCTAAATGTGTTTTCTTCGTTCGCGAAATAGCTGGACAAAACCGGCCTCTTTCACTTTGGCGATTTTGACTATTTTGCTGGCGTATTTCGTGAGATAGCATTAACCCTGAGATTGATGACTACTCGGCATTCAGTATTCACCGAGTCAATTCGAATTATTTTAGGAAACTCACCTGAAAATGGTAAAGAAAATCAAGCACCCGGATTCCATGAAACACTTCAAGGGTAACATGACCTGTCTGAAACAGACCGACGATTATGGTAAGTCAAGATTGGAGGATACACACTGTAAATCTTCAACTGTAACACTTTTAAAACACATATCAGGCGTTTTAAACAAAATACACGTGGATTCTGTGTACATTGTGACATGTGTTACGAAAATAAACACATAAACGCCAAGTAAAACATGTCACAAGTTTTGGTTTTAAAACAGCCACAGCCCAAAAAACACACAACACATCTAAAAAACACACCAATAAAACACATCTATTTCATATCCAATAAAACACATTGGATGTTTATAAACGCACCATTAGGCGTTAGATGTGTTTTTAATCTCTGTGTTTTTGTGGCGTTTACATGTATGTGTTTATTTTCCTAACATACATGTATTTCACAATGTACACAAAATCCACGTGTATTTTGTTTAAAATGCGCGATATGTGTTTTAAAAGTGTTACATTTGAAGATTTACAGTGTAGGCCCGGCCCCCCACTCAGGGATCAACCATACCGCATGCTCGTTCCAATTTTCTCAGGAAAAGGGGTCATTTTCGGCAGCACTGTTCAGGAAAAAATTCCCGAAAAACACTAAAAATAGGGGTACTTTGAATGACTTTTCTCCCGAAAAAATCTTGAAAAGGGGGTCAAAAGGTTCTCTTGCTGAAAAAAATAATAAAAAGGGGTATGAAAGTCCTGTTCTCAATGAAAAAGCTTATAAAAAAGGGGGTGAAAATCCCTTGGTTCCTTAAATTAGGGGGTCTAATTGGATGAAAAAAGCCCGCAGAAAGGGGTGGAAAATTTCCCTTGGTTCCTTCCGTAAGGGGGTCCTTTTAAAACTCAGGAACGAGCATATGTGTACCCTAAAATTAAGGAGTGGGGGGCCCGGGAGTGTAGGATTGGATCTAAACGTGATAAAATGTCTCATGCGGTATTCCACGTGAGAGTTTTCTTGCNTTGTCAGGAACTTCCTTCGGGCCGTAGAGTGGATACCTAAGACGGTAGGCAGCCTGGTGAAATCGGCTTGATATAGGAGGAAGCTTGCAATGATGAGTGCAGGTCTTTCGATTATATTTCAATATTGATGTAACTCCTTTTTGGGGTGCAGTGAAAATATAATAGAAAGGCCTTTCATCATTGGAAGTTTCAGCGAGGTTTGAGTAGGTGAAGTAACTCATTCAGTCATCATTCAAAGCTCCCTCCTGATATACATGTGTTGCTACACATGTATATCAATCATGACCCCAATGAGGAAACCAGGTGAGGGGTGGAATTGGATAGGGACTGGGACATGGAACTGTGTTAAAAACAATACAGATCCATGTGTATCTGTTGATACTCCCAATGCTTCTACCAAGCAGGTCCTAGCACAAGTTGCTTATAGCCGCGGAGTGCATGGCGTTGGTAGCGTCGAGATGTTGGCTCCAAACACTTCTCACGCCTTCTGGGTTTAGGGCGGACTCACGGATAAGTTTAATGGGATAGCCCCATGACAATGTTCCAGTGCCTTAGACGAACTGCAGAAGAAATACTTCCTCACTTTTGACGTGCACAAAATTTGGTTACAATCAAGAGCCATTAGTTGCTCCACCGAGGTCGAATTTTTGGCACGATTTTTCTTTTGCACATTTCTTGTGCTCATAAATAAAGTAGGCCTACCGGTAATCCCCCGTATATTTGTTTGTTACTGAAGAGGGTAGAGAAAGGGAAAAATCCCACCTCCGTCCCCAGCTTCCTCTTGGTTTTTCAAGTTACATATACCCACAACGTTTCTACCAGTGTTCCCTGGTCGTCTTCAGGTGGCTGAAGACGACCAGGGAACACTGGTAGAAACGTGGATATACAAGCTAAATAGAGAGGTTAAGATCTGGTCCGACTCCCACTCTGAGGAATTTTAGCACCTCGGAGATAAATTTACCACCCAGGCGGGATCTGTTCGTTCTCCTGAATGAGTAAACACCATTGCTTTGGAAACCCCATTGTATGTGATGACGTACAATGTAGTTCCCCAAAAAAAGAGTCCTCTGGAGTCGGGACTCGGAACGTTATCTTAACCTCCCTAATATGATAAAGGAGGAGTACATGTACCAAAAAACCTGGTGTAGTGTATAAATTTTTACTCTTGGTCAACAGAAATTAATAGGGCACCGGCAAACAAAAAGAGGCGCTGATCATCAACCAGGTTAAAACGCAAGTGCGCATGCCTTGCGATTGTTGAACGTCGTCATCAGGCATCGTGCGTCATTCTGACGTTACAAAAACTGCGTCATTCACAACCCATGATGTGGATCATTGGCCTGTCGTTTACGCTAAAATGGTCAACTTTATCGATTAAATTCATCATGTTCCCGCAGAGATTTTTGCTCAAACGCAATAAGATATATTTTAGCAGTTCTGTACTTTATGATAGAAAAATAAAATTAGAAATTGAGTGCAATGTTTTAGTTATATTTAGACTAGAAACAGGGTGTGCTATTCAAAATTAATTGGAAAACAATGTTAGCCTCACTTTCAAAGATGCAGTTCTGACCTGGTTGATAGTCAGCGCCGCGTCACGGATTATGTTTGCTGGTGCCTCATTCTTCCTGAACAGAAACTTGTTGACCAAGAAATAAATTTCTGTCTGTATGGCAGATGTCAGATTTCTTTTGGGCGTCTAAATTCTTACACCTGATGGGGTACAAAGTGGGTGTGATTTCCATGAGCTAGGATGACTACCGGTACTCTCGATTCCAGTTCCGAGTGGCGCAAGGTTTATCAACGATAGCTCCTCAATGGCTGGGCCGAATTTGACATACCATACATCAATCGATTTGTCTTTTTTGGCGCTACAGCCGTCATCACTGTCATTTTCCCGAAAAACGTGACAGAAAAAAGTTCCTTCACAAACCACAGTTTGTGTTGACGGCCGAAATGGCGGCCATTTTGAAAATGATGCAATGCACCGTGCACGTATGAACTGCACTGAACACCATGGAGAAATGAAATGGGTTTTGAGAAAGGGATCCGTTACGTCGGCCTTACGAAGATAGCAGAAAGAAAGATAGCGGCAAGAAAGACTAGTCGATTCACGTATGTTTCGTCAAATTCGACCCAGCCATTGCGGAGCTATCGTTGATAAACCTTATGTAGTCATCTTCGATGATCGAAGGCCGATCTGCTCACCACTACGTTACACCGCACATCACCCTTCGAGAAATTGACCGGTCCACGACGTATGTGCCGCCTCGAAAAGAAGAGGCCAATCAGAATCGGTGTTGTAAAATTTGAATCGTGGTACAAAGAGTTGTAGCCGAAGACCCGATATAAAGTGTCATATGATTGGTCGACCGGTAAAGTTGGCATGGTGCCAAGATACGCCGCCGCCTGGTCTATTTCTCGAAGGGTGATGTGCGATGTAACGCAGTGGAGAGCAGATTGGCCTTCGATTATCGAAGATGTATGTAGTAGGAAGAATCTACAATGTAAATGCGTTGTGTAAATAGGGTGTAATGTTTTCGTTAAAGTCGGACATTTCTCAATACTCCTAAACTCGTCCCCAGTGGCAACAAGCTAATAGCCTACTAGTTATACGCTCTCAACCACTGGCACAGATGGGGCCTAATCATGTTTCTGAACGCTAGATGGCGCAAACTGTCATCAACCAATCAGCAACCAGTATTTCACGCAACTAGGGGAAAACATGAAACATTTTCTTATTGCCTGATCGCTCATTGGCTGGTTGATCGAGCGCGTTCGTCAACAACTGGTAGTGACATCTAGTGTTCAGAAATGGACTTTGGCACCAAGTGTTTCAGTGGTTGAGGGTGACAGCTTCGAGCGAAGGCCGATACCACTGAATTATTGAGTGTACAATACTCCAAGCGTAGAGAAAGTCGAAGGCCGGATTTACATACAATGTGTCGATACACGGAAGACATGACACGGTACGTGTAGATCAAAGACACGCCAACACGGCGGTTTACATAGGCCTTCCTCGTGTCTTGGTCATTTGACACGATGCCTCGATTCTTGGCATTCTATTTCCATTCAGTTTCATGCACTTCCTGATGCAAATAAGAAAACAAATGATATTTGATGAGGAAACATCCAAAAATGCCCAACTACGAACTTCAAAACAACAAAGTCGGCACACGCCTGAAAGAACGAGCATGTTCGTTCTCTTCGAACCGTGTTTATACTCCACTCTCAACGTAACCCCATGTTTATAAACCAATGTAAACGGCATATTTAAAAATCCATTGTCGGTTAATCAACACACGCGTACGTCAACGTACATGTACCGTGTCGAGTAGTCGTGTTTCGTGAGGCTCCATGTAAACCTGGCCCTTGAGTAAGGCAAAACCTAGCAAGTCGCATTTTTTCAATTTTAAGAAATTGATGAAAAAGATTATCATCCCTCTGGGATGAGCAGTCCTTGACTGAATAAATCGATACTGTGCATAGTTATTAAGTACATTTAGGACGTTATTTAGTGGACATGTCCTTTGCCTAAATATTCTATGTTAATTTTATGAAGTGTTACTTGCAAGTTATTCAGGCAAAACACTTGCTACATGTGGATTGTGGCATAACAAAACCCTACCATTTATTCACCATGGTATATGTATGACTTAAGTTGCTAGGTTTTTTGCATGGCAGTTTGAGTCACTAGGTTTTGGCTCAACAAATATCATAATCATGCTACATGTATGTTTTGCCATCATGATATTGAGGCTTTGGGGCATCTTTTTTATAAATTCGTTTGGTTTATAAGATAAGACAAAATGTATTAAGTCCAAAAATGGTACTAACTCAATTTTGACCAAAATCAAAATGTGATTTGCTAGGTTTTGCCTTAACACTGAAGGGCCTAACTTCATCTGTACTTCAGGCTTAAAGCGAATTGATAGCGGATTTTATTTACATTTGGCTGGTGTTTGTAAACACGAAATTCAGGCAATCAGAATGTACGGACATTTTTTTATTTACATTCTGGAGAATTAACTTTTACATTAATTTTTTCCCAAAAATTCGTCCCCTTTCAAATTCTGTTTCTAAATCAAATTTTTTCGATATCAATTCGCTTTACATGTAAGTCTGACCCGAACATACCGCTGGGCCCTTAGTAACCGTCAAGGAATGAAGGACACAATCACTGTTTCTATGAGTACAAATGCACTTTATTCGCATATAAACAGTTGCTTGGAGAAGACAATTATTTGAGGCCTAGTGTTCTTGTGTATAGGCCTATACACACAATGTATACTTGCCACACCACACTCGATTGATATATGGTGTTATCAGACTTGACGAACTTGCATTTCACATTTTATGTTCAGAAAAGGTGTTTTACTTATTTGTCGAAGATAGTCTTACTTTGTACTAGAACTGCTGAATAAAAGGAATGCTCTTAAAAATGCCATTTTTAGCTCACTGGGGTGAGCTATTACGATGGTGCAGCGTCCGTCGTCCGTCGTCGTCGTCGTCCGTCGTCGTCGTCGTTGTCCGTTAGCAGGGCACGTTTCGTAACCGCTGGAGCTATTGATCTGAAACTTGGTACATATATACCCCTAGGTCAGATGACCCACGACACCAAGTTTCGGTCCGATTCGACTCTCAGTTTGGCCACCAGGTGGCGGAAACCAAAAACACAAAAAGTACAATAACTCCTGAACTAATGACTAGATCATCTTCAAATTTTTATCATAGGTGTAGCTAATAAGGATACATAACATATATAAC
>NMRB01000328.1:320185-339446 GCA_002633025.1 Notospermus geniculatus | reverse complement strand
AGGCCAAGGGGTCTAATAAGACATCTACCTTGATTCAACAAGGATTATAGCCCAATCATGTGGTGTTAACCCCTTCCCACCCAAGGTCAAGGGATCTGATAACATTGATTCAACAAGGATTTAGGTTAGTCATGCGGTGTTAACCCCTTCCCACCCAAGGCCAAGTGGTCTAACAAGATATCTACCTTGATTCAACAAGGATTGTAGGTCAATCATGTGGTGTTAACCCCTTCTCACCCTAGGCCAAGGGGTCTAATAAGACATCTACCTTGATTCAACGAGGATTATAGCCCAATCATGTGGTGTTAACCCCTTCCCACCCAAGGTCAAGGGATCTGATAACATTGATTCAACAAGGATTTAGGTTAGTCATGCGGTGTTAACCCCTTCCCACCCAAGGCCAAGTGGTCTAACAAGATGTCTACCTTGATTCAACAAGGATTGTAGCCCAATCATGTGGTGTTAACCCCTTCCCACCCAAGGTCAAGGGTCTAATGATAAGGTACCTACCTTGATTCAAAAAGGACTGTAGTGCAATCATGTGGCGTTAACCCCTTCCCACCCAAGGCCAAGGGGTCTAATAAGATATGTACCTTGATTCAAAAAGGACTGTAACCCAGTCATGTGGTGTTAACTCCTTCCCACCCAAGGTCAAGGGTCTAATAATAAGGTACCTACCTTGATTCAAAAAGGACTGTAGGGCAATCATGTGGCGTTAACCCCTTCCCACCCAAGGCCAAGGGGTCTAATAAGATTATACCTTGATTCAAAAAGGATTGTTGGCCAATCATGGGTGTTAACCCCTTCCCACCCAAGACCAAGCGGTCTGATACGATATCATCTCAATTCACCAAGGATTGTAGGCCAATCATGGGTGATAACCTCTACCCGCCGAAGACCAAGGGGTCTAATTGACTGCCAAGTCAATTTCACAGATCTAGTCATGTTTGGCATCAAACTAAAGCTGATGAAGTGTATGTTTGAACTGACCTACTTTCATGACCTAGTGACCTACTTAAAGGCCAGTGGTGCCAAGGTAGTCATGTTTGGTATCAAACGAAAGCTGATGAAGTGTTGGTGTGAAGTGGCCTACTTTCATGACCTTGTGACGTACTTAAAGACCAGTTGAGCCATGTTAGTTATGTTTAGTGTCAAACTAAAGCTGATGAAGTGTATGTTTGACCTGACCTACTTCCATGAAGTACTTAAGCCCTACTTAAAGACCAGTGGAGCCAAGGTAGCCATGTTAGTTATGTTTAGTGTCAAACTAAAGCTGATGAGGTGTACGTCTGAATTGACCTACTTTCACGGCATAGTGACCTACTTAAAGACCAGGGGAGCCAAGGTAGGGGTGTTTGGTATCAAACAACAGCTGATGAAGTGTACGTTTGAACTGACCTACTTTCATGACCTAGTGACCTACTTAAAGACCAGTAGAGCCAAGGTACTCATGTTGGGTATCAAATTAAAGCTAATCACTTGTCTGTTTGGACTGACCAACTTCCATTATCCTACTCCCATCGTGCATCAGTTGAAGAGTTTCTCCCATACATCATAAACATGTCAGCTAAGCGTCCAGGCCCATAGGCCTCTTGTTAACTTCAAATTTTAATTTTTAGCTCACCTCTGTGAGGTGAGCTTCTCTCATGGTGTGTCGTCTGTCGTCGTCGTTAACAGGGGTGGCACGTTTCTAAACCGCTTGGGTTACAAACTTGAAATTTGGTGTACAGGTACCCTATGGTAAAAACTATCTCTGGACCGAAACTTAGTGCTGCTGCTTGTACAGTCTGGCCTGTAGGGGGTGCTTTGTGAAAACCTTCTTTTGGCCATATCTCCTGAACGCTGTTAGCTAGAACCACGAAACTTTTATGGTGGGTTCCTCTGATGAGACTACATCACATAAATCCCGGGTTTTTGATTTTACCTCCTTTTCAAGGTCACAGAGGTCAAAGTTCAAGATTCACTGTTTGGTGGCACATTTCATTGCTTATTTGACATAGAGTGTTGTAATTTGGTGTGAAGATATATCTAGGCACCCTGCACGAATGCACCAAATTTCAACCCCATCGGACTTCAAATATGGCCGCCAGGAAGCCATCTTGAAAAATGGACTTTGACCCACATTTTATAAATAGGAGTAGGTAGGATGTTTTAACGTTGTCAAAATATGTATCTAGGTACCATATAAATATATGGTAAATTTCAGTCAGATTCGACGTCAAATATGGCCGCCAGGGAGCCATCTTGAAAAATGGACTTCGACCCACATCTCATAAATAGTGGGAGCTAGGATGCTTTAACCGTGCCTAAATATGTGTCTTGGTACCGTCTACTTATATGCCAAATTTCGGTTCGATTGGACTTCAACATGGCCGCCAGGTGGCCATCTTGAAAAATTGACTTTGGCCATATCTCATCGGTAGTAAATGTTATGATGTTTCAATGTTGTCTAAATATGTATGCAAGTATCCTGTATGTACATTCCTGCTGAAATTTCAGTCCCAACGAACGTCACGTGTGGCCACCAGGTGGCCATCTTGAAAAATAGAATTTTTGACATCTGTGACCTAGACAGGAAAGCAGTTTGTTCACAAATACCACTTGTATTCAGAAATTGTACTCCTTCTGGGTGCCATCACCTGAGTTGGTTTATGTCACTGACTGATAATACTGATCAGATCATAAAAATACTTCTTGCTGTGTTCAGCTTTATCTTATCTGTACTGATCCTTCAACATTCACCATGACTATGGGCGGTTATTCCCGCAAATAAAAGACGTTGCAAAACACGGAGGTTATAAGCCAAAACAAGGAGGTTATATAGCAAAACACGGAGGTTAGAAAGCAAAACAAAGAGGTTGTAAGTCATCTAAAAGACGTCAGGTGGCGCTTTTAATGAAGGTTGCAGAACTGAGAACAAGGAGGTTAGAAAGCAAAACAAGGAGGTTGTAAGTCATCTAACGGTCGTTGGGTGGCGCTTTTAAGCAAAGACCAAATACCTAAGACCAGCAGTAGCAACATGAGACCATGGATACTAGAAACATTAGACCCTGGGTGGAATTTGATTGGAAGTTGTTGCATGGTGATGTCCCATCATGCCTCAGCAGGAATTAAGATAAAAGGGGGCGCTCTGGTCACTTTCGTGAAAATCGGTTTTTGCTGTAGTTGAGCCCTATGGATTAATATTTTTTTTAAATTCCTTCGTAGTGCATTAGTACCGGGACGTATCTACAAAATGTCTGCTGCAAAACTAAAATAATAGGTGGCGCTGCTGAGATATTATTACTTTTACGTTTTTGGTCATAAGTTCTGAATGAGTTAACATATTGATCTAATTCTTGTACATTCATCATGAACACATGTCTATACATCCCTTCATGCAATTTGCCGCATTTACCCCTAGACTGGTACCCGGTCCCAACATAGCTGACGGAGAAAGGGACCGGTATTGGGCGGCCATACTTGGCAGAAAGCTGCCAGGTTATGACGTCAGAGAGGATTCCCCTCAGTCCTGAGAAATAGCTTACTTACCTCACATCCCAAAATAGCTAACCAATCAACTGCAACGTTACAAATTCAAATTCAAAAAGAGCCAGCTAATCATGCAACTACGTCGTTACATCAGCTAGGCAATACCGGTCCCTTATCCTTGAGCTATGTTGGGGCCGGGAACCAGTCTACGGTATAGCCTGATGTAACGACGCAGTTGATTGGCTACCTCCTTTTGAATTTGAATTTGTAACGTCACAGTTAATTGGTTAGCTATTGAGTGTACAAGAATTAGATCAATATGTTAACTCATTCAGAACTTATGACCAAAAACGTAAAAGTAATAATATCTCAGCAGCGCCACCTATTATTTTAGTTTTGCGGCAGACATTTTGTAGATACGCCCCAGTAATAATGCACGCGAAGGAATTTAAAAAAAATATTAATCCATTAGGGCTCAACTACAGCAAAAAACGATTTTCACGAAAGCGACCAGAGCGCCCCCTTTATCTTAAAGGAGCTGGACGTCCAAGTTGTAAACAAACTGGTTTGTTTACAAACAGTGGCCAGCAAACTAGTTTTATTCCTTCGTGAAGGTGGCAGCACCAGTGATCGTTAGACTGGTGCCCGGTCCAATGCAACTCACTCACGATATTCACGTCAGTATATATCACCGACAATAGGTGGCAGCACCGCAGGCGTCGCGTGGACAGAGAACCAGTGAGTGAGTGTTTACAACTTGGACGTCCAGCTCCTTTAATTCCTGCTGAGGCATGATGGGACATCACCATGTAACAACTTCCAATCAAATTCCACCCAGAGTCTAATGTTTCTAGTATCCATGGTCTTATGTTGCTACAGCTGGTCTTAGGTATTGAGTCTTTGCTTAAAAGCGCCACCCAACGACCGTTAGATGACTTACAACCTCCTTGTTTTGCTTGTAACCTCCTTGTTTTGTAAACCTCCTTGTTCTCTCACACATGATACAACCTCCGTGTTTTACAAACCTCCTTGTTTTGCTTTCTAACCTCCTTGCTCTGCAACCTTCATTAAAAGCGCCACCTGACGTCTTTTAGATGACTTACAACCTCCTTGTTTTGTTTTCTAACCTCCTTGTTCTCAGTTCTGCAACCTTCATTAAAAGCGCCACCTGACGTCTTTTAGATGACTTCTACAACCTCTTTGTTTTGCTTTCTAACCTCCGTGTTTTGCCATATAACCTTCGTGTTTTGCTATATAACCTCCTTGTTTTGGCTTATAACCTCCGTGTTTTGCAACGTCTTTTATTTGCGGGAATAACCGCCCATACATGACAGTCACAGTTTCACGCTTAACCACGGAGACTTGTCACAGAGGTGAGCACAATGGCCCTGGCCATTTCATTGTCCTCTAGTCTGGTATTTTTGTCACAAACGAAACGAGAAAAAGCTGGAACGCATTAATCTTTGAGCATTGCGTTGTGTGTACCAAGACTTCCATGCTAGTTACGAGGAACAACTATCCAGAGACAAGAGCGTGTCTTTAAATTTACAACGTATGAGATTAGTGGCTATTGAAGTATTTAAAATCCTAAACGGAAATAGACCGACATATTTGTTGAGTCTGGTTAAATTAAAGGACGATGGGGCGCGAGGCCGCTCCTTCCGATATCGGAACCTCCTGGAAATTCCGAGCTTCAGGGGTGTCCAATACGGAAGGAGAAGCTTCGCGTCTGAGGCTGCCAGGGTCTGGAATGGCCTGCCGGGCCGTCTTAGAAGCTGTGTTAAGTTTAGGGACTTCAGGAGGGCTTTGTCTACCTGGACGGGTGAAGTTTGCAAATGTGCTATGTGCAAATAAATATTTTCCCTATTTTATAAATCTCTTGTGATGCCTTCCATGTGTTTTAATTTGATTTTGATTTTTATTTCTCTTCTTGTTTTAGGCCTATACTTATGTTTGTCGGTGGAAAAGCTTCGGCCTACGTATTCTGTTCACATTTTCGACGTAAAATAAAGCATACTTTACTTTACTTTACTTTAATTCAATATACAATACACTGTGATTGTGAAGCATGAAGGGTATCATGAGCAAGACTACTACGCATGACTAGAATACACCAGCATGACCATGTGCTTTTGTTTTGACTGGAGACTGACCACATGGCTTTGTTGTGTCTGGTTTGGGACCGTTCCCATTTCATGTAGGGGTTGCAGGAACCTGTTATATGGAGTCTTTTCATCATAAACATGCTCAGGGAAGTCAATGAGATGTATCCATCACCCCCTCAGATCAGCTTATTTTGGGGATATTTTTAGCAGCATTTTGGGCATCCTGAATTTAGTAATCCTGTATTGAATCCTCAACGTTATACGTTGCAAGTAACATGTAATTGAAAGCCCTGGTAACTCGAAAATCATCAAATGTGCTATAACTCAGGGACGACTTGACCCACCCAGAGCACTCAAATGTGCTATGTGACTCCCTCTAGATGACCTTTATGTGCATGTGAAGTTTTGGCCCGATTGGACATCCAATATGGCCACCAGGTGGCATTGAAGTTCTGCACTTGGGAATGACTTGACCCAGATTGCTCATCATAACTGACATGTACCTCTCTCTCTCTCTCATTACACTATTACATGTGTGTCCAAACGGGTGAGCACATGGTCCATGGACCATTTCATTTAAGTTATTTGTGAGGTGTCCTGATTATGGGCCAAAATGATTAAAAATTACCCTTGTCAGACTGAAGTTTTGTGCCTATGGAGAGAGGCGTCCTATCAGACATGTGCGTAATATTGAAAGTAGTTTTCATAAAAAATTTAGTATTCAATACATGTACAATGTCGATTTCAGATGCGGTATACAGAGGAACAAAGCTCATCAGATTAAAAGACATATCCGACAAAGCAATGGCCTCCTGTGCAGAAAGGTAAGCTCAAACCATGGAGGTAGTATTGAGAAGGAGCGAACACGGACCCCACATCAAACAGTACAATCATCGTTCCGCTGTTTGCTAAAGTGATTAGGGGGACAATAGGCTAATAACGCCGCACGATGGTCGGAAAAAGCCGATCTAATCTTCGGTAATTTCCGTGTGCAGTCAGCACTTCCCTTGTACAATGGTCAGAGTCCAAACAATAGAAGGGAACAATGGCAGTGGACGTTGCCTACGCACGAAAACTGAAAAATTCATCGTTTTCATCGCGTCAAAAACAGCACCTCGCAGCATCTCGCACTGAAACGACCACCCGTATATGTTACCTGAACTAATCATCTTTTAAACTATCATAACGCAATCCTCTTCAAACTTTTCAGATGCGAAGAATCTCATTATCATTATCATTATCATGTTTACCTTAAAACGTAGATATCTTTATTGGAAATTGGTCTTTTTCGATGATTTTTTCACTAAAATACAGCGGAGAGTTTACCAAATTGAGTTGTCTTCGAAATAGCCGGTTATCTAATTCCCAACGTGGAGAAAAACGCAAGAATATGATTGGGTCGACGCGATATCAATTATAGATGGCGCTGCACTTTGAGAGTTGTGCGGAATTCATGATTGCCTTCAAGGAGCTCAGCGTGCGTACCGGACAATAGGCGGGAACAAAGGCAAACAATGGGGGCGTGGAATTGTGGTCACAGCGATTAGGGCCGTGCTCGCTCCTTCTCAATACTACCTCCATGCTCAAACTGATCACACAAGACCCAAGAATGACATGATGGTTTGGCAAAAAAGTCTACTGATGTCTACTAATGATCAACATAAAGGAAAGTTTGGTTTATTCTAGATTTCTCATGCATGAAGTTCTGGCTTTGGAAATTCTCATTCTTGATCAATTTCAATGCATTTTCGCTGACGTACTAGCCCTTGGCAATGTAATACATTTCTGTCGACCCCTTTCACAAATCCATTCCTAGCATATTGACATACATATATATTATGCCATGAAATGGCCCACTCAAAATCACCATAACAGAAAAATTGTGATGTAAAAGATGTAGTTACATGTTCTGGTGTTCAGCATGTGGCTGACATGGAAACAAACTGTGTTCTTTTGGTTTTGATATGATATTTTTTTGACCCTGTAGTAAAGTCCAGGCATATTCACACTTGTTTGATCTTGAACAGATCATGACTACAAAACCACAGACAGCCATTTACATGTCTGACTGCCTTTTTGGCATGGTCTCAGTTGAAGCGAGTCAGTTGTGTAACCAGACATGTAAAGAAATGTAATGAAATGTTAAGACCAGTGTTCTCCACAGGGTTTGGGTAAGGTCGGGCGGCCGGAGCTCCGGCGGGAATTGAGGGGGGCCTCAGACGCGTTTTCCTGGCTTCTGGAGTAGTAATTTATCAAACAATCACTTCCACAAAAATCCCTTTTTTTTCCCTCCACATCGACGAACCCGGTTCGTGTAGCCGACGTAAAACATCTGATCTCCATCGACCGCATGTCGGCATTTGCCGCCGCCAGCATCCATTCATACGACTGTCATGACGATGACCAGACGACTCACTCGTGTACATGTTTAATAGCCTAAACTCTGCAATATACCCCCCAGTCACAACGTATGCCTCGCTCACGTTCTTTGTCAGATTAGATCAAAATAATGACATAATACACACAAACTTCATTCAACTGAAAGAAGCATTTGATTGACACACTGAAAGGTAAAAGGTCACCACTGGCTGGGTCCCGCGAATATTTTATGCAAATCAGATTTGCATAAAATACGCCACTTGCGTATCTTCATAATTGCGCGGGTGCAATAATACACGAAAGAACAATGAGAAGAACACAAAACTAAACAACAATTTAATACTTTCTTCAGGTGAAAGAATCATAACCAATCATTTACTCTTTAGAAACAATAACATTTATGATTGACGATATATAGGCCTAGGCTACGTCCGGGCCGATTCTAGGTCACATTCTCTTGATTCCGATTCATCTTCGACTTCATGAAAATGGATGCTGCTGAAGAAAAGCAGGAGGTATGTATTTCTGCATAGGGCAGTTGTCCCCCAAGTTCCAACCCAATAGGCCTAACATCACTCAGGTTCCCTCAAAGCCATTCAAACGGCCGCTCTGAAGATGCAATTGTCAGCCCCGTGCCGCAGGCAGTGGCAGGCAACACGTGTGCTATTGTCATAGTTCCTCAAATCGCCGTCGAGATTTTATAGATGTCGCTGCAGATTCACCGAATCATCAGGGGATTCCCCAGTTAGAAACACAGTTGAATGACAGGTAGGCGTCACTTGCTGATGATGACAGCCAATCTGAGTACCGGTATTATCACTGCTCTGTCAATGACTGGTTGCCAAGTCCGCTACTGGTGATCATCTTCGAACAGGCCAGCCGACATTAGCGGCGTATACTCACCTTGGCCCTCTCCTCATCTTCCCATAGACCTAAGGCTTTTAGCAGTAATGCGAAACACAAGCCAGGAAGCGTCTTTATTAAGTAAGCAGCTCAATGTTAGTATGGGATAGCAGCAGCATTGTGAATTGTTTTATTCCATATAATGATAGTTAGTAGGATCGAAAGCAAAAAAGATGTAACATTTTCTAGTGTTCCCCATATCTGACGCCACATCCTGTGACACTGCTGTTACAATACGTCAATTGTTTCTATTTTAAAGAATTAGCTGTAATTTTAATCAACCCCTTCTGGTTCCGTCCTGCATGTACCAGCCACGCGGTTCGGCGGGATCAAGGAACTGCGTTAATTGAGTGTGATTGCTAGACAAACACTCCGACCACCGCAATCAGTCAACTTGTTGGTTTGTTTGTGTTTCGCCAGACGCGCTACGGAGTGCTGGCAACGCGACTGGGACGTTGTGATTAGGGTAATTACGGTAAAATAGACAAGTGATAAACAAGCTGGCATGATTATAATGGCAATTGAAGTTGAAGACGAGTTAGGGGAGAGTGTGTATATGCCGTAATGGGGTAAAACTGATACGATAAGACTGACTTTTTAAGGTCGGGCGGCAGCTTTTTATGATAGGGCGGGCATCGTTAGGACGGGCGGTAGTTCGTCAAGGTCGGGCGGCCCGCCCTCACAAAACCCCTCGTGGAGAACACTGAAGACAAGTAAAGAAATGTTAAATTCGCTCAATAGCGAATTTGATGACCTCCACCCAGACATGCCAGAGTTAACATGTTTCACCATCCTTGGGACTGGATATTCAAGTGTAATGATCATCTTGGAACTGAGCATGCTGAAGTTATCCAAGCTGACCCCTCAGAAACAGTTACAAGTCTATGCTGACTTGAATCACAGTGTTTAATTATCATTTCGATCACTGTTTGGCCAGATGGCTGACCTAGAAATTATAATGCCTACATGTGTAGTGTGCATGACGTCACAGTGCACCCGGGATAATTTATGCGGTGATGCAACGTAAACTGAGTCGTGGCCACGGCGAGTGGCGCTATGTTGCTGGGGGGGACGTCATGGATTGTTGAGTGCACATTTCATCAACAATCACCCCAAATTCTATTAATAATGCAAGTAGTTTAAATTCCAGCCTTTTAGACCTGGCAACAATCATATTGCAGCTTGTGACAAACTTTGAGCGAGATCCATTGAAAATTGGAGATCCATAGAAAGAAAGAAATCCTGCGAAATCAGTATGTCCTCCCTGTGTGGTTTGGAGGCCATTTAAGCTGTCTGTGGTTTTGTTCTCATAATGAGTTATGAGGTCAAACAAGTGTGAATACGCCTTGACATTCTGAAAAGAAGGGCACTGACACACAGATTTTGTCCGATTCAGGTCCATAAATAATTGATGAAATTGACATTTACATTGTTGTATCCGGAAAACTAGGGGACAAATCGGATCTGTGCGCCAATGAATCACTCTTTTATGCTAAGCAGTTTTCATGAATGGATGTTTTCTTTCAGGGGTAATGCAATAAAAACATGTGTTGTAGTACAACATTTGAGCCCAGCTGAGGATTCTGTTGATGGACATGGCGATGCAGATTGTCCACCTGCCAAGAGACCATGCACCTCATTAAAGGTGAGTTGATTCTACTGCCAAATACTGGACACATGGAAAAAATCGGGGCAGGTTGCGCGTACATGACATGCTGCTTGGGTAGAATGTGGAGCCAATTTTTTTCATCTTTGGGGCGATTCCAAGGCATTGCATTAGAGGGGTTTTGGAGTTGTTCTGTCAAATTTCACCCTTCACATTCTGTCGAAATTGATGCTGCTTCCATGGCAGAGATAGGGCCTGTGCTGAGCTATTCAGTGATACCATCATCTGTGGGCTAGGTACTACAGTGCGGCAGTAATTAATAGAAATAAGTGGTGTCGAACGCGACATAAAGTGTCGGCAAAGCTGTCCCGTTCGACACCACAATTTTTGTCAATTACTGCTTTGCTAATGAACCAAGATCCCAGATATTCCTACCTTTGCATAGCTCAGCTCTAGCTGAAATCAGTTGCTGTAAAAGATGAAAGGTGCAGAAAACAAAATCTGCAAAAACCTCTCTATTAAGGGGGCGGTAGCCATAAGAAAGCGCACTGCAAATGGCGACTGAAAACAATTCATATTTTCTTCAAGCAAAAAGGTAGCATCGATTTCATGTATTTCTATGAAATTGCTACTCTTGTTCTACACATCTGAATTGTAAACGATGTGCTTTCATCTTTCATTAATCAGCTAATTAAGCAAACAATGAGACCCCCCATTTGACTTTTTCGTCATAGATTTCTCGGAACAACGCGACTGGGACCTGGCGTTTTATCACCAAATGTTGGGGAATACATATGTGCAGGTGCCGACGTTGAGATAATTTGCAAATTCCAATTCTTAGTAATGATAATTATGTAATTTGTGCGAAAAATTGGTCAAAAATGAACTTTTTGAATATCTCCCAAATCCTGTTGAATAGTGAAAAAATCTCAACGTCGCGCCCTGCGCACAAATATACTGCTGCCAAATGAAAAGAAACCACTGAAGTGCGATGCCTGATGGACGAGAAAAGTCTTCCCAAAATTTTCATATTTTGGCCTAAACACGCCTACGCTTTTCGAAATACGCGGGCTATTAAAGTAACCTCCTTATTGTCATTAAAACGCACCGGGTGTACAGAAGCATTGTGCTGGACAATGTTTTTGAAAGAGTGTAGGTTTTGGCAACGAACCATGATCAGCTTGTCCTTGACGCCTAATTTTATTAACAATACATGGTTATTCATAAATAAGACGGTTCAACCTTCGACCGCCGCACTAAAACGGCGCTGTATGTTTCCACTACCGCCCCCTTAAGTTCCGTGGAATCGCCCTTTGTGTTGTTTGATAGTACTTTATTAACACTTGAGGACATTGATATGCCTCCTGTACGTTATTGCTCTGCTCCACTTGCAAGTTTTCTCATGTGAGTTTGCTGTCCTAAGGCAAATCACTACATTGTTAGTTTTCTTTCAGCTAATGCTGAAACCAATGCCACAAACAACTGCCCATTGTTTTCTACGGTTGAATATTACCCATAAAGTGCCAACTAGCAGGTTTTCAGTAACCCGAGCTCCCGGGTCAAATAGGCATGAATTCCTGAAGCCGCCACCGCCACTAGGGTCGGTAGCGGCTGGCGGTGGCTTTGGGAACCAAATATTTTCCCCAACGATCTTCCCGCCACTCATCGCATCCCATGATTCATAGCGCGACCGGCGGACTCACTTGTTATTATTCATTCAGAAGCAGGTCACAAGTAGGCCAAGTGTTGCTATTGTAAGTTTGACACCAGCTCATCGCTATCGCAGGCATCTGTGTATGCAGTCAGTACGCACATGACATGACGGTATTGGTGATTTTAAGATTACTATTTTTGAGCTCTTCTCTTGACTCGAACAAATCCACGCCAAACATTAAAAAAATGAAATATTATCCTGCAAAATATTTTCGTGTACGGTATTATGTAACATTATCAAATGTTTGTTGCCCCTGATATCTATGTTCGTATATTAAAATGTTTTTTTTGGAGAAAGCGACTTCCCACAAATTTTGATGATTCATTGGATCCAACATGAGAAAGTTTTTGATGTTTTCACCTGTTTTCAGATCGAATGGCAGCAAGGACGTGATGTCTGGTGGCATGATGTGATGTCAGATGCCAAAGATACGTGTGAACCTGAGTGGATGGATGCTGAGGATCCATTATTCATGTTGTACACTAGGTGAGTAATGATAGTAATCTAAAGCCAGGCATACATCACACTTGCAACTGAGAGCAACTGATCTGATCAGTCGCTGGCGATGTACGCGCTGCGTGCACATCGCAAATTCAGCAACTTGATAAAACTAGAAGGATCCACTCAGTCGTCATGTCCTGACCACGTACATCGCATCGACTGAACGAAACTGGGTACAACTAGTCGCTAGGCAGTTGTACATATGCAACTCGCGGCGACTGGTAAAATCTCACTTCCAGCGAGTCGCAAGGGTGCGTACATCGACCGTTTCTGGTGACTGATCAGTCGTCTCCAGTTCCAGCTAGATATTCCCAGTCGCCAGGTAGCTCATTGGCAACTAGTTGTATCCAGTCGCAAGTGCAATGTATGCCCGGCTTAATGGTGTGGTGCTAGTTCGCTTGTACTAGCACCACACGGCGTCGCTGTAAGCATTGTGACAGAATTTTTTTTCTTCTAATGTTATTTCAATTTATTTCTGGCATGAAAATAACCCGTTTGTTTTGGTCGCCCAACAGTAAAACTTGCATCATCATGAAGTAGATGAAGTCTAATTTCATTGCTTTTCTCCTTCAAACGAAGAAATAGGATAGCGATAAAAGCAAATTTTATTTGATCTCTCTGGCTTGGGGCTGTCAAATTTCACGATTTTTTTCGACGAGGAGATTAGCATGATTAGGGAGGGGTCTGCCACAGCTCATTTGGGGTGAAAAATGGTGGAAATTGGTGAAAAATACCATTCCTTACAAAAATTTTAGAAAAAATCCCATTATTCCAGCACTTATTACTGAGTTGTTATTGGAACTAGGGGTAAAGACAAAGATTTTGAAGCCTATTTGGTGGGTGTATCTCACTTATTTCTGTGAGATTTCAGGGGATGAAAATGGCCGAAAAAGCTTCAGATCTGGGCAGTGAAAGAGAAGTGGTGAAAAAAGGCGGTTCATTCAACAGAAATATGGGAGCACTGAGCATTGTACAGGGGCTTGGAAACTGATGTACAGCTAACTTTTAAATGGGTGGCTTGAGCAGGCTTTTATTTTAACCCGGCGCGATCGTGCCCACGCCCCATCACGCTCGCAAAATTGTGACAACGGGCTCGATCGATCGCGCTGGATGAATTTTGCAACTTTGAGCGCGCCATACCGTACAAATCCCACTCCTCGTAGTCGCATGTGTTTGTCTCCCCTGCGGAGCCATGATAACGTTGTTACCAAGTACATGATTGGACGGGGCTCTTCAGCCTGAGTGCATCAGCCAATCAGAGAGGTCATTTTAGCGGTACATCAGGTCAGATGGTGGTGTGCTGAACATGTGCAAAAACCAGATTTTGTGGTCTGCTTTAGGTACTCCCTGACTTACATGTATGGCTGTTCCATAGGTGGGAGGGTGGCATAATCTGTTAGACGGTCAACATGTGTTCTTTGTTTACAGTTTGAATTCCACGTGATACTACAAGTCCAAACTGCAATTCGCTCTCCACAATATTTCAAAGGGAGTTTTTTTGGAGAGCGAAAAGCTCCCCATGCTGATTGTTCGAGAGCAATCAACAGCTCTCGGTTGATTTCATAAAAATAAAAGCCTGCTTGAGACCCTACAAATGTATTACCAATAGATAGAAACATGGGCCCACTGAATCAGATCAGCATATTCTTATTTGTTTTTATTTGCTATATGATGAGAAATTCAACAAAAGTATGTATTCAATTACAAATGGGCCAAAATTCGGAAAAAGACGTAAAACCGTCATTTCCAATATGATAATATACGTAAGAATGTGCATGGGTGCGTACTTGTATGTTTCCACCGTACATTGTACGGAAATTATGGCCAATTATACGTTGTACGTTTGAAGCTCCGCATCATAGGTTTTGGAGATTTTTGGTCGGTCGTACGCAGAAACATCATGCAATACGTTTAAAAGTAATCGTTCTACATTTGAAAGTAGGATTTGTACGGAATAAACATGACTAAGTTCACAAGTTGTTTCCCTCGTTCTCTAGCATGTCTAGCTCCCACCGAGCCACCACTTCACATCATATACCAACCTCGTGTCTAGTGGTCGCTACGCGATGCTACCGGTACGGTATGCTGCGCTACATGACCACCATTTAAAGTGGTCCTAAACCGCCAAGCAAAAGTTGGCACCCGATCATTTTCACTGCCCATGAAAATGGAACTTCCGATTTCCGCTCCTGGCTTCTGAGCATGCGCAGTACGCTGCCTTCACTGAGTTTGTCAATCGTGCAAACCGCACAGCAGACAGGATGCCGAAGCGAGAAGTGAAAGAAGGGAAAGGGCGACCTTAAGGTAGCAAATGCCGACCAGCAGCTGTGGATTGTCCACAGACATTATCGAAATGGCTCATAATAAAGAAAGAAATCCGTTTTAAGACGATGAGGAGGTTGTTTGTATGTATGGCATCATTAACATATTGCCGGACTGCGGATCTCGCCGCCGTGCCGGTGTAACATCAGCGAATTCTGGGGCTCCTTCTGAGAAAAGACCAACTTGCCTGGCATACCGGCTGGCATCGCTATCAATGATGTCACTCGTGTCGGATTGAACACTCTTCATGCTCTTATGCGTGAATGTATCCTCTAAAACTCCGCTGAATCCAGGAGAAATCTCGACTCGGCGAACTGGTGGCATCCATGTTGTTTTGACAATCAGCTCAGTCACTCATTCAGAACTTGCCCAATCAGTGATCGCGTAGTAAATTCCATAGTAATCACGTGACGTGATGATTGACAGGCGCTCATTCATACTGGCGTAGCACGGGAAAATGAAAACGAGGCTGTCTCGCTCGCCTCGGCGGTTCAGGATCACTTTAATAGTGGGGCGGGGGGACGAGGTTGATCCCGTCCGCTAGGGTTGTCAAAATGGCCACGCTCAAGCAGCGTGTTGACACTCTCTGATGATGACAGCAGATTGTGAGATATTTGATTAGGCCGCTGAAACTAGATTATAAGGTTCTCGTCAACCAATTTCCCAAAATTCAGTGAGGGAATTTCGTCAACTTTCATCTTTCATCCACCACGTGCCGTGACAATCAGACAATAGTGTTCAGAACGAGGCTTCTGCCCCTCTGACACATCGTCAGAAAATCGATATCAGCAACCCGGATACCACAGAACCATATCATGTACACTGAATGCATGCCGAGGATCTGGCAAACAACACCTGGAAGTGAGGTAGGCGGGATTCCCCGAGCAAGCTCGATCACGGCAGACGGCTTTTCACTCACCCAGACGCCGCGGGCGGCGCTGGAGAGTCGATGTAAAGATCGTCGGCAAGGACTATGCGGATTTTTGGCGCGGATTTTTTATAAAAGATGAACGACGAACTTTTTTGATGCGGGGCCAAAATCGCATGCGGGCGGTGACGAGAACCTTATCATCTAGTTTCAGTGGCCTTACAACGACAGTGTCTGGAACGGTAGCCCTACATTTATATTCGCCCAGTCAGAACAGAATTGCATGAACTACCCACATGTTATGCTGGTATATAATTGTACCCCAAAAATGTGGAAAGTACCTAAAAATATCAGTTCATTAACATATTTTACCCAAAACATTGGCAAAATATCCAAACTCAGCCAATTCACATTTTTTGTACCCAAAAGTCTGGCAAAATACCCAAATTTATGTAGAAGATTTTTTTTTAAGGGTAAGCTCACTGAATATGTTTTCCAGTCTCAGTGGGCCCATGTTTCTATCTATTGGCAATACATTTATAGGGTCTCAAGCCACCCATTTAAAAGTTAGCTGTACATCAGTTTCCAAGGCCCTTGAATTGCTCTGATTTTGGTCCAATGATGAAGCCAGTACCCAAAATTCAAACGGCTGTATCTTCTAAACACACCATTTGCGAAACTTAAGAATTGGGTTTTTGTGGTCAGTGGGATCAAACCTAACCCACAAACAGACCTGCCTACATTGTACGATTTAGCGTATTTTGTACGCCAGATTGCGGTGATTGTACGTTGTACGATTTGAGGGTCATTTCTTACGCCACAAAAAGTCTCTCAAATACGCTGTATTTTTAGCTACGCTGGTCTTTAGCCAGCGTAGCTTTACAAATGACCCTTGCTCTCTCCGAGCCAGTAATGACTTTAACGTTACGAGAAAGTAGTGCCAAAGAGGACCCCGTCATCTTGTCACATTTTGCTTGACGACCTAACTACGCCAAAATTTGTAATGGCGAAATGACTTGAATATGAAATCACCAGATAAAAATACACTCACGATATAGTCCTAACCTACTGGTCTCAAAAATCACTCGGATTTCATGCAGAATTATCTTCTCAGAGTGTGCCTTTTCACTATTTGTCTAGATTTGATCACTATCTCTCGACTATCACGATATTTACGCATTTTTGTCAGTATCATTTTCGCGGATCAATACCTTATAGAGTGTGAAGTCCCGCCCCTCTGTGACGTGTCATGAATTTTTAGACCGTGGACACGTGTAGGCCTACTTCGTTTATTTTGGGACTGGCGAGGAGGCATTTCCACTCAAACTACTGGACGAAATTTCATAGAACTTTCACACAATCTGTATGTACCTCACAATCTGAATGTACCTATGTCATTTGGACCAATATTTGGGCAATTATCGCGACTTTGCAAGCAAAATTCCCCCGGAAAATTCCTTCGTTGACATGGAACTCTGTATAAATCGATGCCCGAGACATGTGTAACAAATGAGTCATGAATAAATTACACTCAATTAACATAGGCCTCGTTCGTCTGCTCCTGCAAATTCAAGCGGCTGAGAAGCGTGCAGATGTGAGCTTTTCAAAGCGTTTCACATACCAATGAAAGAAGTGTCTTCTACAGAATACGGACATAAATATTTTCAAAAAAATCCCGCCAGGAATAAACCCGTAGGAACTCAATCCCCCGTTCGCATTTCACGCAAGAATGATACATCCCATAATAATAACGAACGTCACATGATCAGTCTTACCTTACGATGATAGGCGCGACGTTATCAATCCGTACAGAAGTAAACAACGCCATGTGCTCTTGCCATGTGGTCCGTTCGCCGTGACCGTGCGACATTATGCAGAATTGTAAACAAATGACACGAGCTTGCCATGTCAAACTTCTGTTGAAATTTTATGCTCGGTTCTTCATGAAAAAACGAAACTGTTGGCTGTGTATCGTGGTGTATACATAATAGGCCTATGTATGAGAGAGATTGAGCCAGATTCCAACAGGTTTTGTCCATTTTTTTGTCATCTTTCTCCCCATAGGCCTATCAAAATATTACTAGGCCCCTACCAAGTGTCGCACTACGTAAGGCCAACCTTTGCTCGTGTCTGTCTTTGATTACATGTGTGCGTGCTGTACATTTTTCTCAAACATGCAAAAGAGAATACTAACTGTCACATGTCCTACCTGTCCTTTTAACCCCTGTTTGGCTACTCCACTCACATTGCTGGGAAATTAATAAGTCGTAACAGACGTAAGATATACTGGCTGTTCCACTCTTATACCCATGCGATGATTCACATCATGAAGGGGAACTCTCTGCAGAGGAGTGTCTTTCCATCTTTAATGTTACAATCGACGCATAATGTTACACTTTTTCTAACGCATAAAGTTACACTTTTTTGTCGCATAATGTTACACTTGATCCTAACGCATAATGTTACACCGACTTAACGCATAATGTTACACCCATGTCAAATAAGCAATTCGGCGCTTCTGTCGAAATTGTAACAAGAGGTCCATGGGTCTTGCGCTCAGCTGACTATGATCTGTCAACTCAAGACGTTGAAAGAGGGGGAAAGAGAGACAAGTACGAAAAGTTCACCTTTTTAATGGTTATAGCTTTTCGTGAGGACATCACTGTGAGCAGGTTCAGAAACAGAGTAGTGATGGGCCCATCATCCCTAAGTGAAGGAAGTGTGGGAATGTGATACTGGTTTTCGAGATAAGAGAGCCACCAGCGGCAGTATTGGAATGTGATGTGTAACCAAAATCTGTAGGTTGCACCCTCTGACCCATATCACTTTATGCACCTAGCGACCATATGTGAAGTTGGAGTGCAACTATACATGTAAAATCCACAGGGTGCACCCTCTAAGCCATGTCACTATGCCTCTAAAATATGAAGTTATTGAGGAAGAACTGATGGAGCAGAATGCGAAATCCAAAATGGCCACCTGGTGGCTACATTGGTGGTTGGAGTACACCTAAAATTGATATGTTTCAACATCTTGTCCTATATCACTATGCCTCTAAAGGTTTGGCCACTGGGTGGGAAGGGGTTAATATCACTTGGTGAATCTAGATAGATATCTTATCAGACACGTTGGGTGGAAAGGGGTATTAATATCAAAGGTCACAGGGTCAAGTCAACTTAACAGTGGTATAACATTATGCGGTGTAACGTTATGCGTTAGGATCAGGTGTAACATTATGCGTCAAAAAGTGTAACGTTATGCGT
The DNA here is from genome assembly GCA_002633025.1 of Notospermus geniculatus. Taxonomy (NCBI): domain Eukaryota; kingdom Metazoa; phylum Nemertea; class Pilidiophora; order Heteronemertea; family Lineidae; genus Notospermus; species Notospermus geniculatus. The sequence continues at coordinate 320,314 of NMRB01000328.1, read as the reverse complement.
CAGGAAAAGTGTAACATTATGCGTCGATTGTAACATTATGAGTTGGATGGGTCGGCGTATAATGTTACACCAGTAACGTTATGCGTTAGTGTAACATTATGCGTCGGTGTAACGTTATGAGTTGTAACA
>NMRB01000328.1:283908-302711 GCA_002633025.1 Notospermus geniculatus | reverse complement strand
TGTACATTACAGGTTTACCAACGAGTCCATCGTATGATGAAATGCTGCAATCGGCAGCTACAACAATGGCTCTTGTGCCACTGCGGCGCCTCCATAGGCTACGGCCGGGTCAGGGGATGATAGCCATCTTCCAACGAAGATTTCTACCCGAAAGGTGTAGGCAGGACTGCTTCCGAGTGATCGTTAGTGTGTTAAGGAGTGGCCGGCTCGTACCCGTACCTGGAACAGGGATGTGGATACACCCTACCGCCAAGAACATTCAGTTTGAGGGAATTATTCATGCTGGGGAGATGGGGTTCGCCCGAGCCCACATGTTAACTGTAAATATATTAATGAACACTGCTGGGGTAGCTATTCCCCAGTTAAGGATAACTCGTGCCTGGCTCGAAGAAGTTTGAGATACATCATGTATTGACACCAAATAAAGGAATACAAGCACTTAACTATTGTGGTGAGTTTTTGTATCCAATAATGTTAAAGCATCATTCAATCAATTGGGGTTTGGCAGGTAAAATCAAAAATTCCCATAACCATAAAATGTATATAGAATGTATATGTCGGATATATGCAAAAACACAAATAATAAGTCACACCAAAACCAGCAGTTGTACCAGGGACCGGTGACCACGCACATATTACTTTATAAAGTTTCTTACAAAGGACATAGAATTCATGCCGATACATCGCAAACAATGCCGTCACAAGAAATAACTACATAATCAAATTTTAATGGTGAAGGCATTGTGACTAAGGTTCCTTTCCATGGTACAGCTGCGTAACTTAACTACATAGACTGGATATATATATTTCTGTTTTGTCCTTTTGATCCGCAAAGCGGTTATGCACACTCGGTCCAATATTTCGATGTTAATTCCCTTCCTACCGGGGAGCTCAGTTCCTTGCGTCCACTCAACGTATCATAAAATCCATTAATTGTCTAAAATATATGTAAGAATGCAGTACACACTACAGTATGTAAGTTACATCGAGACGCAGTCTATGATTCTTATTCTCTAGTATACTCGTAATGAAGCTGATCGGAGTTAATCCCTCATATCCAGAGCATGACATGATATAATACGCGTGAGTAACAAGATGAAGGATACGTTTCTCGTTCCTGTCCATCCGTACAATCCAGATGTGTGCAATGACCGGTTAATAGAGGTGCAGTAGTAGTGGTGGCGGTAGCGATGCTAAGACACAAATCCTTTACGAATATTGTCCCGAGTAAGTCCATCCAGAAAATTCCATTGCTGAATCCAAGTTTTGAATTAAAGTCACGAGAATAATTCACATCATGTTGCACCAAATGTCCGATACGACCTTTCGAACAAGGGATGGCCAGGCTCAAGCGGAGAAGGCAAATGGCATAAATCCATTAAGATTTGTTTTTAAATCGACGTCAGCTATCATTCGAACATGCATTTTATGTATAATTACCATTCCTAACCCATGGATTGTTCAATATTAAGTATTGGGATAGCAGTCATCAGACCGTTGCGACTGATGTAAATGTGTGCAGCATAAGGACTGGCCAAAAGTCGCTTAATGCGGTTGGATACGAATGGCACCGTGGTCTGCTGAGGCAGAGGCACCAGAGCTAGGGTTTCAACATCTACCAAATTAAGGCGGGGCCAGTCCATTTTAAGAGTGGGGATCCCGCATTTGGATACAAGGGAAATTCCAGCTATTTCGGGGATCTTATTTAAACCGTACCTGCTGGTCTACTTTAACCATTTGATCCAATTTGGTCGTAGAAATGTAACCAACATAATTTATTGGGACACATGGTAGTGAGGCATAGGGTCAAAATACTTAAGATACCAGGGAGAGAAATTAGCGATGATGGGCCTAAATCAAATGAAGCGGAGTCCAAATCTCCATCAGTGGAAAACCTGTCTTGTAGTTCATCAGCTTTGGATGCATAGAGTTTCTCACTTCGCTTTGCTTTTTGGATCAGTTGTTTAAAATCCATCTTTAAAGTTCTATCGCGGCTTGGGATAGAATCCCAATTATCATGGATAAGCGTTAGGTTAGGCAATACCATCTTGGGCATTGTCTCGTATGTCCTACGACCGGGGATGTAAACCTTATGATCAGGATGTAGGGAATAGTATACTGCAAGATTTAAGGGGTGGAGAAACGTTGGTTTGGTAGCGTGTGAGACGCACCCCGTAAGCTTTTCGGGAACTTTGAAATTTCGACCTGTCAATGAACAAAGACAAGGTACTTCCACAATGCACCACAGACAACTTGGAATAGTATTGGAGGGTTTGTTAAGACAACTAAGGGTCCATGTTGGGTCACGTCCTGAGGCGAGATACAAGTCATCCTTTATCTGAACCACCCCCTCAGGGACAACCTTGGGGAGAAAGTCAATAGGACAGTATTTCATGATATCACGTGGATGGTCAAAGTACAGGGCACTCGCACAAGATGGGGTGGATTTTGGTTTCATTACTTTCGTTGCGTCGCAAATTTTTATGTCATCAGTTCCCCTGCAGGCCACCAGGAACTCATAATTAAACTCAATGTAATAGTCTTCAGACTGGGAAATTCCCACATACTCAGTTCCAGCTTGGAGCTGCGTACTGCTGTCAGTGGACCCGTTGATGCTAATTGGCATTGTAATTATGCGAAAGATCTCAAAAAATGTAAACATACTCCTCAACGGGATCTTAATACTGATATAAACCCAGACAGCAAGCATCGGTGGGCCTCTAGAGGCTAATGGGGGGCATGGGGGCAGCGGCAACCCCTCGTTAACCACTAGAGGGCCGCAAGTGGAGGTGGAAAAGTGGCCCTCTAGTGGCAAGCATCGGTGGGCCTCCAGAGGCTAGTGGGGGGCATGGGAACAGCGGTAACCACTCGTTGGCCACTAGCGGGCCGCCAGTGGAGTGGGACAAGTGGCCCTCTAGTGGCAATGCATCAGTGGACCTCCAGAGGCTAATGGGGGGCATTTGACGCTAATCGGCATTGTAATTATGCGAAAGATCTCAAAGAATGTAAACATGCTCCTCAACGGGATCTTAATACTGATATAAAGGTAGCGTTCGGACTTACTATATAGGATGTCCTTCGCATTATAATAATACGCAGGATCTGGGTAGGCTAACCTAAATTCAGGGTACTTGCGGGGGAGCATTCGTTCGATCTGTAGCAGTGCTGACCGTACCATTTCTGGGCTTACGAGGGAAATAGGAAGATGACCTTCCAGCAGGGATTGGCTAGCTTGCAAGAAGGTTTGGGAAATAGTATCGAGAGCAAACAGGTGGTTCACGTCAGACATTAGGACTTGAAATAGAGTTGAAAATAGAGTTACTCGTCCCAGTACATCGTCCAATGCTTCATACTGTCGGTGGTAGACGGACTGGAGGGTTTCTATGTTCTTCTGGAGGAGCCTAATATTATTTCTATTACTGGTTAGGCCTGTCATTATATTATCCATACGTTTTCCCGTGGTTTTCATAAAAGAACTCAACTGTGCACCTTCCCGCCTGATCTGGTCATTTTGTAGGTCGCGGGCAGTCTCAAGTCTTTGTATGTGTTTCGAGAGCAGTTTAATGTCACTTAGGCTTGCAGTTCCAAATATTGATCGTGAGATTTGTCCAATGAATCCAAGTATTGGTGAACGTTTGTTGCGAAGTGTCGGTTTGGAAGTAGGGCCGTCAATTGTGGGGGAGAGCATTGACTTGAACATATCCGTGTTGTTGTTTATTCTGTAAACACAGTCTCGCCGTTGGGCCTCAATGTGCTGGAGAAGGGTCTTTAGCTGAGCGCGTTCCAGATGGCCAACTAAACAGGAAGGCATGGTAACATTTCCAATGACAGGTCTGACCCATGGAATGGCCCAGGTGTGCAGCCATTCGCTGGCTCCATTGTCTAAGCTGGTGACATGAGACATTATAGTTCCCCAATTAGGGCGCAGGATTGGAGAGCTCTTACCCTCCCCATGTGTCAACTGGGTTAGGAGGAATAGTCCAACCAGCAAGGTGAGTCTCAGGGGCGTCATGGTTACCTGTAACGAGGGAAACGGACCAGGGTGAGGTAATAGCTAGATTCTCTACTGAGGAGAGCTTGGTGAAAGAGCGGCCTGTCGCCGTCTTTCATCATATTCAGTAATCTTATCCTTATCGAGGATATTTTCCGGGGATAGCCACGAACACCTACTCGGAGGAAAGTTTAGCCACTTCACTTTGTATTGAATTCTCCCTTTGTGTAACCTATGTCCTAGTAATGTCTCGATCCCATAGATCCTACCCCGTCTAATAGGGACTGCACCTTTCTTTTTCTGTGGTTCGACAGGTAAAGTCGGGCTGTTAGGACGAGGTGTAGGCAATGCAGGTGGGACTGGGTCATTGCTGTGGTCGTCGGCAGGTGGCGGTTCACCCACTTGGTCTCGTAGTGGCCTAGTCTGAGGGTCAGTGCAATGCTTCAATCGGTCAGAGTGAACTGGGGCTGTCAACATACGACCTTGCATGGTTTTCAGGCGGTAGGTAGAGGCTGTTGTGCCTACACAAGAGTGAATGATAAATGGGCCTCTCCACAGATGCTGCAATTTCCGAGTCAGATGCTTCTTGTAGGCCGGCACGTACAGGAAGACTTTGTCACCTTCTTTGAAAGAGGGGGTCTTAGTTCTCTTATCATAATAGGCCTTTTGTTTTGATTGAGTGGTTGTTAAGTTCTCCACACTCTTTGGTTGGGCTAGGGTCAATTGTTTAAGAAGCTTTTCAACATGTTGATTCGGCGTAATCAGCTCAGTTTGGTCCAGTAAAGCAATATCAATTGGAAGTCGGGTTTGTCTTCCGTATAGCAAATAAAAAGGACTGTAGCCGGTCGATTCACAGACTGAAGTGCGGTAACTGAAAAGTATTGGTTCGATAAACAGATCCCAATCTGTCTGATCTGATGCGGTGTACATCGACAACCCATTAGTATGCCATTGAACTTCTCTGTTAATCCATTACACTGCGGCCGGTAGGAGGATGTCTTATGGTGCTCCGTACCCATAAGTTTGCACAACTCCTGCACCAATTTTGACAGGAAGTTGCTGCCTCTGCCACTGAGGAGGACCTTCATACATGAATGAGGACAAATTACCTGTCGGAACAAGAGATCTGCTATCACTGGTGCTTCAATAGACTTCACTTTAGGTAATCAGTCAAAACCACTATGTACCGGTTACCACGCTTCGTCTTAGTCATGGGACCAACGATATCAATGCCCACGCGGTCCCAGGCGTTCGCTACTGGTTCTAATGGCTGGAGCGGAGCCTTACGGACGAACCTAGGAGTTTTTCTGGTGTTGCAATCAGGGCAGGTTTTCACCCAGTGTTCAATGTCGGCGAGCATGGACACCCAATAGTACCTAGCTCTCAATTTATTGAATGTCTTCTTAATACCAAAGTGTCCTGCAGTTACATGGTCATGAGCTGCAGCAAGTATTTCTGCTTTCATACTGCTAGGAATAGCCAGTCGTAGGGGCTCATCGTGAGCATCGCCAGGATGTGGTTTGAAGAGTTGTTTATACAGGACCTGTTTGTCATCGAGGACATACGTATGCCCCACCAGTGCGATGTGGCGAGCTTCCTTATCATTGATGGGAAGTTGCCTGTTAGCGAGGTACTGGATGATGTCCAATAAATACGGGTCAGCCCGCTGTTTCTTGGCTATGTCAGGCAGCCGATCTTCCTGGTCCTTCACTGACAAAACTTGGGTTGTGCCCCAACCACGTCGACTGAGACCGTCAGCATTACTATGAACTAGGCCTGGCCGATGGATTATTTTGAAATCGAACTGCTGCAGGAAGAGAATCCAACGGGCGAGTCGGCCGGTTGGATTTTTCATGTTCATTATGTAACGAACTGCTGCATGATCCGTGATAATTTTGAACCGTTGACCCGAAAGGTATGGTTTCCACTTCTTGATGGCACAAATGACAGCAAGGGCTTCTTTTTCACTAACAGTATAGTTTTGCTCACTGGGGGTCAGATCCCTGCCTGAATAGGCAATAGCACACTCTTGACCATTTCGCTGTTGGGCCAACACTATCCCTAACCCTGTATTGCTACAGTCACAGCTGATGATGAATTGCGCATCGAAGTCTGGGAATACTAGAATTGGTGGGCTGGTTAACCTTTTCTTCAGTTCTTGAAAGGCCAATTGTTGGGCCTCACCCCACTCAAATTTTTCCCCTTTCCGTAGCAACTTATTGAGGGGCGATGCAATCTTATGGAAGTCCCGGACAAACTTGCGATAAAAGTTACAACAACCCAGGAATGACCTGACACCGGTTACACCTGTTGGGGTGGGGAAATCTGAAATGGCCTTCACCTTGTCTTGATCTACTTTGATTCCCTGTTCACAAACCACGAACCCCAGAAACTTAAGTTCCCTACAGAAGAAATGACACTTTTGAGGCTTAAGCGTGAGATTGGCAGCATCGAGAGCACTGAAGATTTGTTCTAAGTGATCCATGTGCTCTTCAAATGTTCGAGAAAAGCATATCACATCATCTAGGTAACAGAGGCAGATTTTCCAGTTGAGACCCCTTAATACGGTCTCCATTAACCGTTGGAACGTGGACGGGGCATTATGTAGACCAAAAGGCATGACATTAAAGTGGAACAACCCAGAGTACGTCACAAAGGCAGTTTTTTCCTTGGTCTCTTGACCATCCAGTTCAACAGCCCAATATCCACTTCGTAGATCTAAAGTAGAGAAGTAGGAAGCTTGAGCTGTCCCCAAAGCATCTAAAGTGTCATCGATACTGGGTATGGTGTAGGAGTCGCGTTTTGTTTGTTTGTTCAACGCCCTATAATCGACACAAAACCTCTGTGAACCGTCTGGTTTCTTGACCAATACTACCGGGCTAGCATAAGGGCTGGAAGATGGGGATATGATGTTCTGGTCCAATACAATTTTCTTTTGTACGGGGCTAACTCGATAGGGGCGCATCCTCACCGGGGGATTATCACCAGTATCAATACGGTGTTTTACCACTGAGGTCCGCCCCAACTCTTTGTCAGTATTGGCGAAGACTCCTCGATACTTCATTAGCAATGCTCTGACCTGTTCGAGTTGTTGCTCTGATAGATCGGCCTGGTCGAGGTGAACAGCGGGTGGGTCAGTACTATTAACCCTCAATTCTCGGGCTTTGTCAACGTCAGGTTTGTGTACCGGGTTAAGGGGATCCTGGGGTGTTGCCCTACTGGCTGGGGTCTCGAGGTTAGCTACAGTCTCAAATGGGGATAAGTCAAGGCAGCCTAAGTTGGAACAGCGGTATAATTTCACAGGACGATCTGTAGGGTTATACACCAAATACGGAACACATCCCTCACAGGTGGTAACCAGTGAATGTGCGCCCATTACGTGGCTTCTCTCAATCAAACGAGGGTGGGGCTGCACAACACCCTCAATCCCAGAAGTTACCTTATCAGATTCTAGTCGTGCCCAGATTTGCACCTGTGTACCTGGTTGTATGGTAACGGTAGCGTTTGCTCTCAGTTTTACATTGGTAGGGACAGAGGTAACCTCCAAATCAATTGTATGTTGGCCATCGATGAGTAAGGTTCCCCGGTCAAAGTTCAGCTGGGCCTTATGCTTTTCCAAAAAGTCTAACCCTAGTACCAGCTCATGCGTTAATTCGCTTGCTATGTAAACAGGGTGTGCCAGATTTACATTCCCGATCTGAAATGGCACCTCAACCGTACCCAACAATGTTAACTGATTCCCATTGGCTGTTATCGCCTTTTTGGCCTTTGTCCTATCAATGGTCAAATCTTTGAATTGGGGTTGTGACTCGTACGCATTCTGTCTTAATAATGATACAGTGGCACCACTATCCACAAGGGCGAGCACTTTCACGTCACCAAGCTGCGCCGGTACCAAATTGGTCAGTCTGGGTTCTTTGGGATCTGAGGATTCCCGATACATGTAGAGGACTTCCTCATCGGTCAAAGTTTTGAAGGGCAGCTCAGCAGTCACATCAGGTGGTTCATTAACAAGGTCCTTATCTGGGGGTTCACGGTCTACACGACCTTGGGCCAGTGTACTCAGGTCTTCCCCTTGTCTTTGGAGGGGTGGGTCTTGTCCATTAGGTCCCAGGTCAACATCAGGTACAGTCAATGTACTTGGGTATCGTATAGGCCTACACTGTTTCTGGCCTTCTTCAGAAGACAACTCTTCAGCGGGGGCATGCGAGCTAAATGTACAGTTATCAGTAACAATTATAATACTGTTCTTTTGACGACAAGCTATTTCGATCGCAGGTGGCCACTTGTCCACCATTGGCATAACACTCCAAAGGAGTACAGTCAACAAGAGGGCACTACTCAACCACGCAGTGCCAGACAATCTATTCCAAATGAAAAGTAAACCACTATACAATACTTCAGACAACATGATCAACGAAAATACACCAAACACAATCCCAATATTGTTCTTTAGCATTCCAGACTTGCAGGTTGAATCGTTTGGTCCCCTCAACCCCTGTGCTTGAATTGTCGGGCCCTGACAAAAACAAGCAGCGGGTCTAACGGAATCAACAACAACACTATCATTTGTTTCAACAACACAAATCTCAACACATGGTACTTCAAATTCCGGAATCACGCTATTCACATTGTCTTCAACACTAACTTCACTTATAACAGCATCACTTTCCATATCAGTATCAACCCCTAATTCACTATCAATAACATCTTCCTTTGCTTCATCATTTGTAATTTCCAAACTATCATCAACATTTTCCGCACTCCTGGGTCCAGCCCGGAGATCTACATTGGGTTCCAACTCATCCAAACCTTGTGCAACTCTATTTGACAAATCACCGACATTTTCAACATCAACATCAATACAACTTTTCTCATTGTTCCCTTCCTTCTCTATAACTAGTGGTTCAGTTTGGTTTACATTGTCTGGCAAATTGACTCTTTGACTTTCAACCCCTTGTTGACTGTTTATGCTTCTAGGGCCTTCACTGTCATCTGTTTCCTCTATACATTTTGGCATTCTGTTCACCTTTGCCCCCTTAAAGCGATGTACGCGGGCTCTGCAGTAACTGCACATCGATAGTTCCTCTATTTCCCGCACGGTGGCAGCACTATATTTTATGAATGAAATTCCAAGGAGCCATCTCATTATAATACTACGGAATTTACTATGACCAATCAGTAGCGAGGAGGGTGACCATGGTGACATGATTGACAGTGTCACTCAGTGAGTGATGCCGACGGAGACGACTCAGAGTCATCCGCAAAACATGCAAATGATGGTGTTGGCCGGGGTTCAACGACGTTCAGGAGGTACACTGCGAAGTCCTCATTAGTGCTACAACAACTTTCTGTCTTCACACGCCGCCATCTGACTAAACTTGCAGCAGTGAGGCGAATTCTCTGGTCAGTCTTCCTCACACTTCGGATTTTTCCGCACCATGTTTGTTGTCAGTCTGTCGATCTCGTTATCGGAAATACCCCGTGAGATTTTGAAATTATTCCGGCAGTAAACACTAATGTCGCCCAAATTCATTGAAATAATATTAATAAAAGATTTTTCTATCTCGATAACTGTGGCCAAATCTCCCGCACTGATAGCACTGTATGGAATTTACAGCGGGGGTCCTAGGCTTGAAACCTGAGTTCCCTAGCGGTGGGCCACTCCTACAATCTCGCGACACATGACCAAACCGACCACATTGGTAACACTGAATGGGCCTACGCTTAGGGTTTGGGCCTCGGGTGTGCTCATTGTTAAACCTATTCCCACTTTGGGCCTGTACCGGGGCTGGCGCCCTACAGTAAGTTGCTGTATGACCTAAACGTTGGCATCGCCCACATATGGGTTCCCCCTCAGTGCTACGACTATTCCGGAAGGTTGTTTTCCCTTCGGGACCATTAGCCTGATTAGATTTGTCAGCTAAACTCTTTATATGCTCATTTGTTTCTGTCTGGGTCTTCGCTAGTGACCCTATGGCGCAGCAAAGTTCTTGAAATTTCTGCTCTAGGCCTAGATCTTTGGTTCCTACAACATTAACCTGTGGTTCAAACCCAACAGCCTTAGCTCCCAACACTGAACTACCTTGGGGATAAAGTGAATCACCTAACCTTGCCACTGTCACAGCCTCAGAAAAAGATACAGGATTTCTGGCCAAGACAAACATCCTGAGGCTTTCCCTCAGGCCACGTACAAAATTGTGCATATCATTTTCTATCTTTTCCCCTGCAATTGCACACAGGTTTCGTCGGGCCTCTATGTAGGATTCAAGGCTTTCATCTTTGCCCTGCGCCCTCGCAGCCAACCTCTGCCCTTTGATGCACTGTAGGGTTGGGGGGTCATACTCTCTTTTGAGAATATCACGGACCTTATCGTAAGTATCACGGTCCTCAGCAGGAATGGCCTTAATCAAAGTTAACCATGAGTTGCTTAAAAACGTGAGAATGGCCTTAGCCTTCTCCGCATCAGCCCAGCCATTGAAGTCGGCATATGCCTCAAATCTGTTTAGAAACTGGGTTAAGTCTGAGTCCAAGGTTCCCGTAACTTTGTCTGGCTTCGACGCAGACCCAGAAATTTTAGTGTTCCGGGTGCCGTTTGCGCCCAAATTTCGCAGTGCCTCCACCAGCAAAGAAATGTCACTGGGCGGCGCACTCGTGGTACTAGTGGGTGGTGGGGTTGCCGGTCTCTTTGGGGTGGCCCCACTTAAACGTTCGAGTGTGTCCTGAGTTGGCCTCCTGAGCCCCAACGTGGAGGGCGTTGTGAATGTTTCTGAAGTTATTGAGGCCGTTGTTGTCACGCTACCACCTACTGCACCACTAACACTAACCGTCGTCATTGTCACACCTACCTTTATACCGCTACGCAGCTCCAGATTGGTTGAATTTCCAAGTAAAACAATGAACTTGCGGTGTTCGAGAGTGTCCTGTGGTGATCACTCCAGGTTTTCCGTACGTTCCCTTTCTCTGTGGTACCGTTATTTCGTTTCGGTGTACGTTCCCTTTTTCTGTGGTACGGGTAAGTCGTTTCGGTGTACGTTCCCCTTTTCCGTGGTACGGATATTTCGTTTCGTTCCGGTATGTCACAAACGGCAGAAATTCGTTCGGTTTAGTAGAGTGGATCTTGCCAGTTCCACCAGATGAGAAGTTCCAAGTCTTACATATCAGCAAAGTCGATCGTGTACCCGGGTTCCAACACCACTGTGAGGACTAGCCCTTTTTCTCGGATGGCTCGGTACCGTCGTAAGGAAAAGTCTAATACTTGGATTTCCTTTCAATCCCTTTATTCCATCGTAAGGAATGGGGGCCCGTAGGGCCCCCATTCCTAAGGAACCAAGGTCCATGGGACCTTGGTTCCGGGCGGACTTGCATTTCTTTCACACCGGTATCTGTTTTCCACAGTTGTTAGTTCTTTGTTCACTCACTCCCCTTTTTTCTTCACTTTCACGTTGTATCATGCATTGCTTACGACCCAGAGCTGTTTGATAGCACTGTGAGGACTAGCCCTTTTCTTGGTGGCTCGGTACCGTCGTAAGGAAAAGTCTAATACTTGGATTTCCTTTCAATCCCTTTATTCCATCGGTTCTCAACCTTCTCTCTAGATCTAACTCTAGCTCAACTAACTAAATCTACATCCAACTCTGCTTATATCGGTTGTTGTGTGTATGGTTGGTTTCCTGGGCAATGATGACGTCCCCGCTCTGGCCAGCAGAAGGGAACCGTGCCGTAACCAAGAACGGCCGAGCTTGCTAATGGCAAGTCAACATTGCCCCTTCAAAATTTGGACGAAACATACACACAACCCCTGGTGCAACTACATAATCTATTCATGAAAAATACACTTTGGTCCGTTCCAGTTTACAAGAGGGCCTTGTAACCAAAACACCTGTAAACAGCGAAATTACTTTTCGATACCAAATTCAAAGTTATTCAATTCTTGTTTGAGTTTAATTTAGAGTTATTCAATTTTTATTTGCATTTTCTAGTCCCTACTAAGGGTGGCCAAAAGTTACGACCAAAGGTCAAAATATGTTAACCCTCCCTAAATCTCCCAAACACATTTGTGCACTTAAACCTCTACAAGTAAGGAGTCCAAAGCTATAAGAAGGAACATGGCGACAACTTCCGAGAGCAATAATGAATTGCAGGCAGAAAATGTACAAATGTCAGAGGAAATAGAGTTAGGTGAGTAGCTATTTCCTGTACCAATACCCAAATTCATCAATTTCAAGTTATTGGTATTCATTCGATAACACAAGCCATATTATAATACATGTACATTACAGGTTTACCAACGAGTCCATCGTATGATGAAATGCTGCAATCGGCCGCTACAACAATGGCTATTGTGCCACTGCGGCGCCTCCATAGGCTACGGCCGGGTCAGGGGATGATAGCCATCTTCCAACGAAGATTTCTACCCGAAAGGAGTAGGCAGGACTGCTTCCGAGTGATCGTTAGTGTGTTAAGGAGTGGCCGGCTCGTACCCGTACCTGGAACAGGGATGTGGGTACACCCTACCGCCAAGAACATTCAGTTTGATGGGTGGCGTCCACTAGAGCGCCGACAATATTAGGAAGGGTTCGGGAAGCAAATGTGTCATTTCAGCATTGCTTCCGCACCAAGTCCTATTGATCGTTTTAGCCTTTCCCGAACGTGCAGAAATGCCGCGAACTGTTTAGGAATGATAAAGACAGTGAACGGAACCCTTCAAGACTATGCGGAGAGGTTGCCGAATGAATGCGGATTCACTAAATTTGCATTCCGCGTCTTGTCCGCGCCCTAGTGGACGCTAGGTTTGAAGGAAGTATTCATGCTGGGGAGATGGGGTTCTCCCGAGCCCACATGTTAACTGTAAATATATTAATGAACACTGCTGGGGTAGCTATTCCCCAGTTAAGGATAACTCGTGCCTGGCTCGAAGAAGTTTGAGATACATCATGTATTGATTCACCAAATAAAGGAATACGAGCGCTTAACTATTGTGGTGAGTTTTTCTATCCAATGTTAAAGCATCATTCAATCCGTTGGGGTTTGGCAGGTAAAATCAAAAATTCCCGTAACCATATAATGTATATAGAATGTATATGTCGGATATATGCAAAAACACAAATAATAAGTCACACCAAAACCAGCAGTTGTACCAGGGACTGGTGACCACGCACATATTACTTTATAAAGTTTCTTACAAATGACAGATAATTCATGCCGATACCTCGCAACCAATGCCGTCGCAAAGAAATAAATACATAATCAAATTTTGACGGTGAAGGCATTGTGACAAGGGTTCCTTTCCATGGTAGGCCTACAGCTGCGTAAATTGAACTACATATACTGGATATATAGATATATATTTCTGTTCTGTCCTTTTGATCCGAAAAGTGGGTACGCACGCCCAGTCCAATATTCCGATAGTAAATCCCTTCCTTTCGGAGAAACTCAGTCCTCATGTCCACTTAGCTTATCATAAAATCCATTAATTGTCTAAAATATACGGTAGAATGCAGTACACTACAGTATGTAAGTTACACGGAGACGCAGTCTATGATTCTTATTCTCTAGTATACTCGTAATGAAGCTGATCGGAGTTAATCTCTCGTATCCATAGCATGGCATGATATAATAACGTTAACGTTACACGTGAGTAACAAGATGAAGGATGCGTTTCTCATTCCTGTCCATCCGTACAATCCAGATGTGTGCAATGACCGGTTAGAGGTGCAGTAGTAGTGGTGGCGGTAGCGATGCTAAGACACAAAATCCTTTACGAATATTGTCCCGAGTAAGTCCATCCAGAAAATTCCATCGCCGAATCCAAGTTTTGAATTAAAGTCACGAGAATAATTCACATCATGTTGCACCAAATGTCCGATACGACCTTTCGAACAAGGGATGACCAGGCTCAAGCGGAGAAGGCAAATGGCATAAAATCCATTAAGACTTGTTTTTAAATCGACGTCAGCTATCATTCCAACATGCATTTTAGGTATAATTTCCATTCCTAACCCATGGTTTGTTCAATATTAAGTATTGGGATAGCAGTCATCAGACCGTTGCGACTGATGTAAATGTGTGCAGCATAAGGACTGGCCAAAAGTCGCTTAATGCGGTTGGATACGAATGGCACCGTGGTCTGTTGAGGCAGAGGCACCAGAGCTAGGGTTTCAACATCTACCAAATTAAGGCGGGGCCAGTCCATTTTAAGAGTGGGGATCCCGCATTTGGATACAAGGGAAATTCCAGCGATTTCGGGGATCTTATTTAAACCGTACCTGCTGGGGCAGTAGGGGAGTGTACGAACATCCAAATCAATACAGTCGAATCCATTCGTGAGACGTAAGACAACAATTGAAAGGGCTGTTGACCAAGGGTTATCACAGAAACTGGGCCTGGTACAGAAGTTACGTATCGTAATCCTGACAACTAAGTATGCCAGAAGGCAGATGGTGACGATCCCTAAAATCAGTTCAATTGTTAACGGTGCTGTGACTGAGGCAAGAGAAGTGAGTGGCCCGTCAATAGGTAGGTTAACACGAACTGTCTCATTAGAGCGTAGGACAAAACTGTGCCCCACTGGCATATGTGCAGCGGCGGGAAGTAGGGAAGCCATACAACAATGAACCCGAATAAATAAATAACTAGTGAGGCATAGGGTCAAAACACTTATGATACCAGGGAGAGAAATTAGCGATGATGGGCCTAAATCAAATGAAGCGGAGTCCAAATCTCCATCAGTGGAAAGCCTGTCTTTTAGTTCATCAGCCTTGGATGCATAGAGTTTCTCACTTCGCTTTGCTTTTTGAATCAGTTGTTTAAAATCCATTTTTAAAGTTCTATCGCGGCTTGTGATAGAATCCCAATTATCATGGATAAGCGTTAGGTTAGGCAATACCATCTTGGGCATTGTCTCGTATGTCCTACGACCGGGGATGTAAACCTTATGATCAGGATGTAGGGAATAGTATACTGCAAGATTTAAGGGGTGGAGAAACGTTGGTTTGGTAGCGTGTGAGACGCACCCCGTAAGTTTTTCGGGAACTTTGAAATTTCGCCCTGCCAATGAACAAAGGCAAGGTCATACATGAATGACGACAAATTACCTGTCGGAACAAGAGATCTGCTATCACTGGTGCTTCAATAGACTTCACTGGAAAAGCTTCAGCCCACCGTGTTAGGTAATCAGTCAAAACCACTATGTACCGGTTACCACGCTTTGTCTTAGTCATGGGACCAACGATATCAACACCCACGCGGTCCCAGGCGTTCGCTACTGGTTCTAATGGCTGGAGCGGAGCCTTCCGGACAAATCTAGGAGTTTTCCTGGTGTTGCAATCAGGGCAGGTTTTCACCCAGTGTTCGATGTCAGCGAGCATGGACACCCAATAGTACCGAGCTCTCAATTTATTGAATGTCTTCTTAATACCAAAGTGTCCTGCAGTTACATGGTCATGAGCTGCAGCCAGTATTTCTGTTTTCATACTGCTAGGAATAGCCAGTCGCAGGGGCTCATCGTGAGCATCGCCAGGATGTGGTTTGAAGAGTTGTTTATACAGGACCTGTTTGTCATCGAGGACATACGTATGCCCCACCAGTGCGATGTGGCGAGCTTCCTTATCATTGATGGGAAGTTGCCTGTTAGCGAGGTACTGGATGATATCCAATAAATACGGGTCAGCCCGCTGTTTCTTGGCTATGTCAGGCAGCTGATCTCCCTGGTCATTCACTGACAAAACTTGGGTTGTGCCCCAGCCACGTCGACTGAGACCGTCAGCATTACTATGAACTAGGCCTGGCCGATGGATTATTTCGAAATCGAACTGCTGCAGGAAGAGAATCCAACGGGCGAGTCTGCCAGTTGGATTTTTCATGTTCATAATGTAACGGACTGCCGCGTGATCCGTGATAATTTTGAACTGTTGACCGGAAAGGTATGGTTTCCACTTCTTGATGGCACAAATTACAGCAAGGGCTTCTTTTTCACTAACAGTATAGTTTTGCTCACTGGGGGTCAGGTCCCTGCCTGAATAGGCAATAGCACACTCTTGACCATTTCGCTGTTGGGCCAACACTATCCCTAACCCTGTATTGCTACAGTCACAGCTGATGATGAATTGCGCATCGAAGTCTGGGAATACTAGAATTGGTGGGCTGGTTAACCTTTTCTTCAGTTCTTGAAAGGCCAATTGTTGGGCCTCACCCCACTCAAATTTTTCCCCTTTCCGTAGCAACTTATTGAGGGGCGATGCAATCTTATGGAAGTCCCGGACAAACTTGCGATAAAAGTTACAACAACCCAGGAATGACCTGACACCGGTTACACCTGTTGGGGTGGGGAAATCTGAAATGGCCTTCACCTTGTCTTGATCTACTTTGATTCCCTGTTCACAAACCACGAACCCCAGAAACTTAAGTTCCCTACAGAAGAAATGACACTTTTGAGGCTTAAGCGTGAGATTGGCAGCATCGAGAGCACTGAAGATTTGTTCTAAGTGATCCATGTGCTCTTCAAATGTTCGAGAAAAGCATATCACATCATCTAGGTAACAGAGGCAGATTTTCCAGTTGAGACCCCTTAATACGGTCTCCATTAACCGTTGGAACGTGGACGGGGCATTATGTAGACCAAAAGGCATGACATTAAAGTGGAACAACCCAGAGTACGTCACAAAGGCAGTTTTTTCCTTGGTCTCTTGACCATCCAGTTCAACAGCCCAATATCCACTTCGTAGATCTAAAGTAGAGAAGTAGGAAGCTTGAGCTGTCCCCAAAGCATCTAAAGTGTCATCGATACTGGGTATGGTGTAGGAGTCGCGTTTTGTTTGTTTGTTCAACGCCCTATAATCGACACAAAACCTCTGTGAACCGTCTGGTTTCTTGACCAATACTACCGGGCTAGCATAAGGGCTGGAAGATGGGGATATGATGTTCTGGTCCAACATTTCAGAAATTTTATCCTCAACAATTTTCTTTTGTACGGGGCTAACTCGATAGGGGCGCATCCTCACCGGGGGATTATCACCAGTATCAATACGGTGTTTTACCACTGAGGTCCGCCCCAACTCTTTGTCAGTATTGGCGAAGACTCCTCGATACTTCATTAGCAATGCTCTGACCTGTTCGAGTTGTTGCTCTGATAGATCGGCCTGGTCGAGGTGAACAGCGGGTGGGTCAGTACTATTAACCCTCAATTCTCGGGCTTTGTCAACGTCAGGTTTGTGTACCGGGTTAAGGGGATCCTGGGGTGTTGCCCTACTGGCTGGGGTCTCGAGGTTAGCTACAGTCTCAAATGGGGATAAGTCAAGGCAGCCTAAGTTGGAACAGCGGTATAATTTCACAGGACGATCTGTAGGGTTATACACCAAATACGGAACACATCCCTCACAGGTGGTAACCAGTGAATGTGCGCCCATTACGTGGCTTCTCTCAATCAAACGAGGGTGGGGCTGCACAACACCCTCAATCCCAGAAGTTACCTTATCAGATTCTAGTCGTGCCCAGATTTGCACCTGTGTACCTGGTTGTATGGTAACGGTAGCGTTTGCTCTCAGTTTTACATTGGTAGGGACAGAGGTAACCTCCAAATCAATTGTATGTTGGCCATCGATGAGTAAGGTTCCCCGGTCAAAGTTCAGCTGGGCCTTATGCTTTTCCAAAAAGTCTAACCCTAGTACCAGCTCATGCGTTAATTCGCTTGCTATGTAAACAGNATCCATGTGCTCTTCAAATGTTCGAGAAAAGCATATCACATCATCTAGGTAACAGAGGCAGATTTTCCAGTTGAGCCCCCTTAATACGGTCTCCATTAGCCGTTGGAACGTGGACGGGGCATTATGTAGACCAAACGGCATGACATTAAAGTGGAACAACCCAGAGTAAGTCACAAAGGCAGTTTTTTCCTTGGTCTCTTGACCATCCAGTTCAACAGCCCAATATCCACTACGTAGATCTAAAGTAGAAAAGTAGGAAGCTTGGGCCGTCCCCAAAGCATCTAAAGTATCATCAATTCGGGGTATGGTGTAGGAGTCACGTTTTGTTTGCTTGTTCAATGCCCTATAATCCACACAAAACCTCTGTGAACCGTCTGGTTTCTTGACCAATACTACCGGGCTAGCATAAGGGCTGGAAGATGGGGATATGATGTTCTGGTCCAACATTTCAGAAATTTTGTCCTCAACAATTTTCTTTTGTACGGGGCTAACTCGATAGGGGCGCATCCTCACTGGGGGATTATCACCAGTATCAATACGGTGTTTTACCACTGAGGTTCGCCCCAACTCTTTGTCAGTATTGGCGAAGACTCCTCGATACTTCATTAGCAACGCTCTGACCTGTTCGAGTTGTTGCTCTGATAAATCGGCCTGGTCGAGGTGAACAGCGGGTGGGTCAGTACTATTAGGTATCCTTCACGAGGAAACGTATAGACGGACGTATACCAGACGGATAACCTAAACTCGCCAATTACTAAGTTTCGCCGTAACATTGCATGAAGTGCATTATCTAGGGGGCGTGATGTCTCCGCCTTGGCGAGTTTGCGACCTTAAGATGACTTATGCTATAAGTCGTCAGACCTCATTAAATTCCGGTGTCGTGATTGGCCATATGCTAATATTCCATGTTAATCATGTTCACCACAGCGCGGTAGTACTTCGTAGCTGCCAGTGTCGACATACAACGCGACTATAGCTGAATGAATGAATGAATGAATGAATGGGTAGGCGGGAACCGACCCGTAATAGTTGGGGACCGACGCAGCTCGACACTCTTGGCCGAATTTCTGATAATGTGCGCGCCACGATGGGAGGGGAACGCCACTCTT
>NMRB01000328.1:268451-283726 GCA_002633025.1 Notospermus geniculatus | reverse complement strand
CCCCCCCCCCCCGAGCACAAAGGGCCATCAAATGTTTGCTCTAAAAGGTTATTTCCCCTCTTCAAGCCAAGTTATTGTCGTGTCAGATGTGGGGAAAATGCATCTTAGAGGGTGTAGATTTTCAACTTTTTCGGGGGAGGGCCCCAAGACCCCCTCCGGCTTCGCCTCCAGACTCAATCAATCCCCCCCCCGCAGGCCATAAAAGCTATAGCTAGGACCTGACAATGTTACAATATTCATTTGTTGCCAGGGACAGTTCTTCCTGGGGACATTCGTTCCTTTCACACCTAGTTATTTATAACCATAATGATTTTGCCTGTGCCGGTCAATGAAAACACAGACCGAGGGCGGCGGCCGTATCGCTATTCACAAACACAGTAAGTAACGCACTGAAGAATTCTGATTCGACAGCTGCGTATGTCAAACTGAATGACTTATTTTTGGGCTCTACTTCACGACCTTTCTCTATGTAAACTATTGAGCAAAAAGCGACCACCGCCCAAACAAGACATGACATGACATGATTAACATGGAACATTAGCATATGACCAATCACGACACCGGAATTTAATGAGGTCTGACGACTTATAGCATAAGTCATCGTTAGGTCGCAAACTCGCCAAGGCGGAGACATTACGCCCCTTGGATAATGCACTTCATGGAATGTTATGGCGAAACTTAGTAATTGGCGAGTTAAGGTTATACGTCGGGTATACGTTCGTCTATACGTCGCCTCGTGAAGGATACCTACTAACCCTCAATTCTCGGGCCTTGTCAACGTCAGGTTTGTGTACCGGTTTAAGGGGATCCTGGGGTGTTGCCCTACTGGCTGGGGTCTCGAGGTTAGCTACAGTCTCAAATTGGGATAAGTCAAGGCAGCCTAAGTTGGAACAGCGGTATAATTTCACAGGACGATCTGTAGGGTTATACACCAAATACGGAACACATCCCTCACAGGTGGTAACCAGTGAATGTGCGCCCATTACATGGCTTCTCTCAATCAACCGAGGGTGGGGCTGCACAACACCCTCAATCCCAGAAGTTACCTTATCAGATTCTAGTCGTGCCCAGATTTGCACCTGTGTACCTGGTTGTATGGTAACGGTAGCGTTTGCCCTCAGTTTTACATTAGTGGGGACAGAGGTAACCTCCAAATCAATTGTATATTGGCCATCTATGAGTAAGGTTCCCCGGTCAAAGTCCAGCTGGGCCTTATGTTTTTCCAAAAAGTCTAACCCTAGTACCAGCTCATGAGTTAATTCGCTTGCTATGTAAACAGGGTGTGCCAGGTTAACATTACCGATCTGAAATGGCACTTCGACCGTACCCAACAACGTTAACTGATTCCCATTGGCTGTTATAGCCTTTTTGGCCTTGGTCCTATCAATGGTCAAATCTTTGAATTGGGGTTGTGACTCGTACGCATTCTGTCTTAATAATGATACAGTGGCACCACTATCCACAAGGGCGAGCACTTTCATGTCACCAAGCTGCGCCGGTACCAAATTGGTCAGCCTGGGTTCTTTGGGATCTGAGGATTCCCGATACATGTAGAGGACTTCCTCATCGGTCAAAGTTTTGAAGGGCAGCTCAGCAGTCACGTCCGGTGGGTGATTAACAAGGTCCTTATCTGGGGGTTCACGGTCTACACGACCTTGGGCCAGTGTACTCAGGTCTTCCCCTTGTCTTTGGAGGGGTGGGTCTTGTCCATTAGGTCCCAGGTCAACATCAGGTACAGTCAATGTACTTGGATATCGTATAGGCCTACACTGTTTCTGGCCTTCTTCAGAAGACAACTCTTCAGCGGGGGCATGCGAGCTAAATGTACAGTTATCAGTAACAATTGTAATACTGTTCTTTTGACGACAGGCTACTTTGATCGCAGGTGGCCACTTGTCCACCATTGGCATAACACTCCAAAGGAGTACAGTCAACAAGAGGGCACTACTCAACCACGCAGTGCCAGACAATCTATTCCAAATGAAAAGTAAACCACTATACAATACTTCTGACAACATGATCAACGAAAATACACCAAACACAATCCCAATATTGTTCTTTAGCATTCCAGACTTGCAGGTTGAATCGTTTGGTCCCCTCAACCCCTGTGCCTGAATTGTCGGGCCCTGACAAAAACAAGCAGCGGGTCTAACGGAATCAACAACAACACTATCATTTGTTTCAACAACACAAATCTCAACACATGGTACTTCGACATCAAATTCCGGAATCGCACTATTCACATTGTCTTCAACACTAACTTCACTTATAACAGCATCACTTTCCATATCAGTATCAACCCCTAATTCACTATCAATAACATCTTCCTTTGCTTCATCATTTGTAATTTCCAAATTATCATCAACATTTTCCGCACTCCTGGGTCCAGCCCGGAGATCTACATTGGGTTCCAACTCACCCAAAACTGGTGCAACTCTATTTGACAAATCACCAACTTTTTCAACATCAACATCAATACAACCTTTCTCATTGTTCCCTGCTTTCTCTATAACTAGTGGTTCAGTTTGGTTTACATTGTCTGGCAAATTGACTCTGGCTTTCAACCCCTTGTTGACTGTTTATGCTTCTAGGGCCTTCACTGTCATCTGTTTCCTCTATACATTTTGGCATTCTGTTCACCTTCGCCCCCTTAAGGTGAACGGCTTCTAGTTTAACGCCTGGTTGCTGGGGCCTGACCATTGATTATACGGCCCATTATCCATGTTTGGGGCATTCGTACAATCTCGATAACTGTGACCAAATCTCCCGCACTGATAGCACTGTATGGAATTTACAGCGGGGGTCCTGGGCTTGAAACCTGAGTTCCCTAGCGGTGGGCCACTCCTACAATCTCGCGACACATGACCAAACCGACCACATTGGTAACACTGAATGGGCCTACGCTTAGGGTTTGGGCCTCGGGTCTGCTCATTGTTAAACCTATCCTACTTTGGGCCTGTACCGGGGCTGGCGCCCTACAGTAAGTTGCTGTATGACCTAAACGTTGGCATCGCCCACATATGGGTTCCCCCTCAGTGCTACGACTATTCCGGAAGGTTGTTTTCCCTTCGGGACCATTAGCCTGATTAGATTTGTCAGCTAAACTCTTTATATGCTCATTTGTTTCTGTCTGGGTCTTTGCTAGTGACCCTATGGCGCAGCAAAGTTCTTCAAATTTCTGCTCTAGGCCTAGATCTTTGGTTCCTACAACATTAACCTGTGGTTCAAACCCGACAGCCTTAGCTCCCAACACTGAACTACCTTGGGGATAAAGTGAATCACCTAACCTTGCCACTGTCACAGCCTCAGAAAAAGATACCGGATTTCTGGCCAAGACAAACATCCTGAGGTTTTCCCTCAGGCCACGTACAAAATTGTGCATATCATTCTCTATCTTTTCCCCTGCAATTGCACACAGGTTTCGTCGGGCCTCTATGTAGGATTCAAGGCTTTCATCTTTGCCCTGCACCCTTGAAGCCAACCTCTGCCCTTTGATGCACTGTAGGGTTGGGGGGTCATACTCTCTTTTGAGAATATCACGGACCTTATCGTAAGTATCACGGTCTTCAGCAGGAATGGCCTTAATCAAAGTTAACGATGAGTTGCTTAAAAATGTGAGAATGGCCTTAGCCTTCTCCGCATTAGCCCAGCCATTGAAGTCGGCATATGCCTCAAATCTGTTTAGAAACTGGGTTAAGTCTGAGTCCAAGGTTCCCGTAAATTTGTCTGGCTTCGTTTCATACCCCCTTTTTAAGATAGATTTTGTATTAAATTGGCCCTCCTGCATCACATCTGAATTGATATTTAGAACTAAATTTAGTCTGGCCTGGGACACTTGTAATGAGGGGTGAGAAGTGTATGCTCTGGCTTCACTTTCAGCAGTTTGCAAGCTTTGCAAAACTTTTCCCACTGAAGTACATACAGTAGAAAACGCTCAAGTCGGAGATGCGCAAGTCAGAAAATCGCCCATCTCGGATGACTTCAAGAAGTCCCGTTTTCTGTGACGTTAGGCCTTCCAATAAAAAATAATCACATGGACACTACAAGTCGGATTTTGGCTATCTCGGATGGAATGACCAGGTCCCATCATACATTTCCAATAAAAATCAGTCATGCAAGTTGGATCGCGCCCTCACTCCTCTTCAGTCCATGTGGAGAAGTGTGATTTTTAGCTCACCTGGTGAGCTCTTGTTGTGGGTCTGCGTCCGTCGTCGTCCCTCGTCCGTTAGCAGGGCACGTTTCGTAACCGCTGGAGCTATTGATCTGAAACTTGGTACATATATACCCCTAGGTTAGATGACCTACGACAAGTTTCGGTCCGGTTCGACTCTTAGCTTAACCACCAGGTGGCGGAAACCAAAAACACAAAAAGTGCAATATCTCCTGAACTAATGACTGAATCACCTCCAAATTTTTATCATACGTATATCTACAGAGGGTACATTACATATTTAACGGGTTTTTGATTTGACCTACTTTTCAAGGTCACAGAGGTCAAAGTTAAAAATTTTGCCTTTTGGTGGTACATTTCGTTACCGCCGGTGCTATTGACCTGAAACTTGGTACATATGTACCCCTATCTCAGATGAGCTATGACACCAAGTTTCGGTCCGATTTGATTCTTGGGTTGGCCACCAGGTGGCCAAAGCTCAAAGTCCAGTCACCCCTGAACTGTTCACTGGATTGTCTCCAAATTTTTATCACAGGTGCATCTAATGAGGATACATGACATATGTAAAGGGGTTTTGATTTGACCTACCTTTCAGGGTCACAGACGTCATATTCAAAATTTTGCCATTTTGGTGGCACGTTTTGTGGCTATTTGGCCCTATTCTAACTTGGTGTGATCATCTATCTACTAGGTATCCTCTATGTGTACAGCAAATTTTTGCCCAGTTGGAATGCAAATAATGGTTACCAGGCAGCCATCTTGGAAAATGGACTTTAGCACACATGTCAAAAATTCTCATGCCAGAACGCTTTGACCTTGAAATTTTGACCATAATCGTATGACCCTGGAACTCAAGAACCCTGGAACATTTCGATTTAACATCTGTCATTTGTTTTTCTGGTACTTTCATCCAGGTGAGCACATGGTCCACATTTCATTGTCCAACTTTTACACAACTTGATTTTATCCGACTTATGCCTACGTAAGATGGATTTCTTCTAAGTTGGATGAAATTCTCTGTTTACCTGAATCCAACTAACTTACGCACTTTCTACTGTATTTCTCCTGGGGTCTGTTTCATAAAGTGACTTTAAGCTAAATGGTACCATAACTCAATGCGTTTTCCATTTGGTTAAACGTACCATTAGCTTAAAGTCACTTTATGAAAGAGGCCCCTGATTTATACGGAGGACTGCTTTGAGGCATCTGTGACTGTTTTATAGGAGGTTGCCTGCAGCCAGGGCTTGAGTTCAGCATTGGGTTGCGAATGAAGTGAATGAATGCAACATGATTCTGTGTGTTATGATGTTTTTTTCAATGCCTGAACAAAATCAATTATATTATTGTTTCTTTTGATCTAGGGTGGTCACGCACTTACTCCACTGCCAGGTTGCACTCCTGAAAAACCAGGGTCCGCAGTAAGTAGGAAGATCTTTATTTGTCATTGAACACGAATGAATTGATTCATTAAACCCTAATCATGGGATATCTCTTGATGTCATACAACTTGATGTTCGCTATTTTGAGATATCTTGTGGTTGGCCCAATCTTTGTTCTCGTCAGTGGAAATGCGATAACATTTGACAACATGTAATATCGTACCTCAAGGTAAAATCCTTGAATTTGATTGGCCGATATGCATCATGTGGCCGTGTAACATTTTCTCATGTTAATGGCATAATGTCACATGGATGGCCGTGGCTAAATACAGAAAAACAAAATGGCTACCAATTTTAGCTCACCCGTGAGCTTTTGTCGTGGTGCAGCGTCCGTCGTCCGTTAGCAGGGCACGTTTCATAACCGCTGGAGCTATTGATCTGAAACTTGGTACATATATACCCCTAGTTCAGATGACCTATGACACCAAGTTTTGGTCCGATTCGAGTCTTGGCTTGGCCTCCAGGTGGCCAAAACCAAAAACACAAAAAGTGCAATAACTCCTGGACTAATGACTGGATCATCTCCAAATTTTTATCATAGGTGTATCTAAATTAGGATACATAACATATCTAACGGGTTTTTGATTTCACCTACTTTTCAAGGTCACATAGGTCAAAGTTCTACAAAAGTAACAAACCTGCCACAGTTCTTCATTATTTCACCGAGCGTCTTCTTGCATAAACGTGTATTAGACGGGTACCTTAAAAAATACTGAGTTTCGACCCGATCGGCCATCCAATATGGCCACCAGGTGGCGTAACCTGAAAATCATACAAGTGCTATAACTCAGGAACGGCTTGACTGAGACTGCTCGAACTTCATATTTACCTCCCTCTAGATGACCTTTACTAGCACGTCAAATTTCGGCCTGATTAAACTTCCAATATGGCCGCCAGGTGGTGTAGCCCGAAAATCATCAAATGTGCTATAACTCAGGAACGACTTGACCCAGAGCGTTCAAGTGTGCTATGTGGCTCCCTCTAGATGACCTTTATGTGCATGTGAAGTTTTGGCCCGATCGGACATCCAATATGGCCGCCAGGTCGCATAACCCAAAAATCATTGAAGTCCTGCAACTTGGGAATGACTTGACCCAGATTGCTCATAACTGACATGTACATGTACCTCTCTCTGTCATTTCACTATCACATGTATGTCCAAATGGGTGAGCACATGGTCCATGGACCATTTCATTTTCATTTGACCACTTCGAATGTTTGAAGTCAGATGTCAGGCACTCGTGCTCAGATCGAATCATATTTTGGTGTCGATTGGCTTTGTATCGGCGTATGTAACTTGAATACATCAAGTGTTGCATGGAGTAGAGGAAATAGCGGGCTAAACTAGCATGATAAATGGTAGGCCTACCTACATACCGGTCTGCGGTACCTGCATGGCAACCAATGTGTGTCGCA
The DNA here is from genome assembly GCA_002633025.1 of Notospermus geniculatus. Lineage (NCBI taxonomy): Eukaryota > Metazoa > Nemertea > Pilidiophora > Heteronemertea > Lineidae > Notospermus > Notospermus geniculatus. Next base: position 276,700 of record NMRB01000328.1, on the reverse strand, counting down.
TCTTGGTGACGTAATGACGTCATCGGTGGCAATGGCGCGAAATGCGCTCAGGGCTTCTCTCTTTGACTGACTCGGCATGTAGGCCTAGATTATGATCAATTTTGGTCATCTGTTACCATTTATAATGCAGAGGTACGATATAGAAAATGGTGCCCTTCATGTCAGTGGGCAGACCGGAATGTCACGCCTCGAAAACAAAACATTGTTGACCTCGCTGTCATCCTCCATGGAGGGCACTATTTTCTTAATGTTACTAAGAAAACAAAGGGCTATCTCAAAACTCGTGTAGTTTAATTAGGCTTCCAATAGATGGCAAGACCTTCCCATGCTATCAGAAAAGTTTGTTATATCAGTCTCACAAAATTGGTGGGGACAGTGAGTTACAGGCTAAAAATCACCCAGGCCTAAAAGAGTTGAGATGCTGAACATTTGTGATGAGCTTGGCTAGGAAGTACTATCTATCTTCATTAAGCAAGGTTCATTGGCACACGGAATTGGTCCGGTTCTTGTGCGTAAAAAATCTATCAAATGGACTTCAGCGTTGTCGTATCCGGAAAACTAGGGGCAAACTGACTGGAAACGGATCGGATCCGTGTGCCAATGAACCTTGCTTTAGGCGATAGGCCCAAAGTTGCCAAGTGCTTCACTTACCCAGTATTATTAATTTGTTTTCAGACCTTTCCTTTCTTTGGCATTGTTCCTAAAATTCTACATGACAACGGCTCAGAGTGTGTGACAGATGAAGAAGGCTACCTGGTATGTAGTTGGCTTATGTGGCAAAGAGTAAAGTGAGCTTCTGAATATCCGCAAAGTTCCTATACTTCACGCCATCCTTCTTCCCTACAGTTGTCTGATGGGTGCACCCATATTTGCAGTTCATGATCAAATGTCGCTATAATGGTTAAAATGTTATCTAAATCAAATGACTCTTACTCAATATCACCACAAACTTTCTGTTAGGTGAACAGAATAAGTTTAACACTGAAGAAAGAGCTGTAAATTTGATATTTACCTCCCTCTAGATGACCTTTACATACACGTCAAATTTCGGTCTGATTTGACTTCAAGCGTGGCCACCAGGTGGCGTAACCCAAAAATCATCAAAGTGCTGTAACTCAGGAACGCCTCAACCCAAAGCGCTCCAATGTGCTAGAGTGTGACCCCTTGCAGATGACCTTTATGTGCATGTGAAGTTTCGGCCCGATCGGACATCCAATATGGCCACCATGTGAAGTTTCGGCCCGATCGGACATCCAATATGGCCACCAGGTGGTGTAACCCGAAAATCATCAAAGTGCTGTAACTCAGGAACGACTTGACCCAAAGCGCTCCAATGTGCTATGTGGCCCCCTGCAGATGACCTTCATAGTCCAGTAGCTTAGCCTCAAAATTCGGCCCCATCGGGACACGGCGGACAAAAGCACCATTTTTTGTATATTCGTTCCTTAGATGACAATGACAATCTTCAAATTTGGAGGGGGCGCCACGTTGGAACCCCCCAATTTCACCTTTTTTTTTAAGTTCAGGAGCCGCTAACACTGACTTCATTGGACCCGAGAACTGAGCTTTGTACAGGAAAATGGGACCCGATGTACAGCTAACTTTTGAATGGTTGGATTTACACCCCATAAATGTATGATCGACAGATAGAAACATGGTGCCTCGTTATCATATAAGCATGTTTTCAGTAATTTTTAGCCGACTTGGCCGCAAGGCCCAGCAGGGCTTATGCTGTGGTTGGGGTCATTTAGTGGTGGTCTGTCGTGCGTCCGTACGGCGGTAGGGCGCTTTGTCCTTAAACTTTTGGTTTGTTAGCGCTCTAGCGCCTTTATTTTTTGACGAATCTTTTTGGTCTTCGGTGGGTCTATATATGGGCCTAAGATCTAGGTCGAGTTCGATTTTGAGCACGATTGGATTCCTATTTTGGCCTCCAGGGGGCGTTTTGCGAAAAATTTCAAAGGGCTATATTTTGATAATGGTTTGAACTATCATGTTGAAAGTTTGTAGACATGTACCTCTAGGTTATAGCAACTTACAGACAAACTTTCGGTGAAATCTGATTCTTGACTTTGCCACTAGGGGGCCAAAACCAAAATCACTGAAAGTGCTATTTCTCCATAACCAAGAGATGGATTTTTGTCAAATTTTTTTCCTGGGTATATCTAATAAGGATACATAAGATATAGTACCGAGTTTTTAATTTGACCTACTTTTCAAGGTCACAGAGGTCAAAGTTCGCCTGAAATTATGAAATTGGCTCTTTTTCTAATGGTTTGCATGTTCTTAGTCAAGAGATTAAAGATAATATATCACGGATATTTTCGCGGGCCACGAAATTCATTGTTTATTTACATTTTGTTTGTTTATGTCCAGGGTTTCTTTGTCTTATGAGCAAATTGTTGGTGGCGTGCCCCTCTAGAAATTCTGTTGATTCCAAAAGGAGTCATTTTGGTGGGTTGGCATGTCCCAAAAGTCCAAAATAACATAATGTAAACATTCATGTTTACAAACATTGAATGTAAACAATGAAGTCGTGATATATTATCTTTAATATGGCAATTTGGCATGTTTGTACCTAAATGGCTTTTATGGGGTTGCTGATGATTCCCACCACTGTGCTTCAAGCCAAGCGGGCACAGTGCCATTGGCACTATTTTTAACTGGTAACGTAATTGGAAACGGCGTTTTTATGTATTTTGACCCATTTTGTGTTAATTTACATAAAAAACGTCATTTCTTATTACATAACCACTGAAAACAATTAAGAACATGCTTGTCTGCTTCCGAGGCACCATGTTTTTATCTGTTGGTAATACATTTTTGGGGTGTAAATCCCACCGTTCAAAAGTTAGCTGTACATCGGGTCCAGTTATCCTGTACAAAGCTCAGTTCTTGGGTCCAATGATAAAGTCAGTGTCCTCGGGTTCAAACGGGATTTTCTCAAAACGCCCAAGGGTGCCAGAGTGGCGCCCCCTCTAAATTTAAAGAGTACCAATAGACAAACCACCAGAAAAAAATGGTGCTTTTGTCCGGCATGTCCCGATCATTTCCATAACCGACTACACTATCATGTGCATGTGAAGTTCCGGCCCGATCGGACATCCAATATGGCTGCCATGTGGCATAACCCAAAAATCATCAAAGTCCTACTTGGGAATGACTTGACCCAGATTGCTCATAACTGATATGTACCTCCCTCTGTCATTAGATTATTATGTCCAACCCGGTGAGCACATGGTCCATGGACCATTTCATTGAAACTTTGAGAGTTCGAGGCCTGTCTGGTCTGCTTCTCAGAAGCTTGTGACTGAGGCGTTGTACAATCTCATGGGTCAGATAGAGTATTCAGTCACCAGATCAATCTCAGATGAATTCCATTAAGGACAGTTTTACACTGTTAATTTGACCATCCAGATACCCAGGTCCATGGAGTTGTAGAAATATGATTGTGTAAAGCAAAGGTATTTTTCTTCCTACATGAACATCAGATGGTGTGGTATTGGAAACTGTGCAAAATTCAATCGTCGTTGCTTTGCATTGAAATCCTTAAATAATCTGTTCTTCATTCGGCTCCTATCATGTCCTGAATCATTTTGCAGGTTTTCTGCCAACCTTGGCCAGGCATTATGAGGACAGTATATGGCAACCATCCAAGATATGAAAGCACATATTTCAGGAAGTTCCCAGGGTATTACTGCACAGGAGACAGTAAGTGTCATTCTAAGGACTAGGCAATACCCGTTCAGTGGGGGATCTGCTAAATTCATGTGATAGGAGGGCTTGGGGATGTGATGACGTCATACCCGCTCGAGTAGCATGATGATGTCATTCCATCGTACATGACGTTGCTGATGTTGCAGATGACGCAATGGAAATCACGATGATGTTGTAAAAATGAAGAATTTCGAAAACACCTTTTTCATGATCAACTGAGTATTATTGAGACTAGCTTTCGACCCCTACTAGGTCTTCATCAGGTCTGATGAAAAACATTGGTTACATGGTATATAAGGCAGAAAACAATGACAGAAATGCAATATAAACAGGATCTGCTACACAAAGGGCAGAGAACAGTGTACACACGGAAAACATCCAGGGATAATGCTAAGTCAAACATTATAGAGTAACGGTGTGAAAGTAGAAGAATGCTAGCTTGTTCGGGTACAAGAAAAGGATTAAGAAAAATTGTAATGTACACAAATGAAGTGGGTAAAGTAAGCATTTCATGCAGAATTATCTTCTCAGAGTGTGCCTTTTCACTATTTGTCTTGGTTTGATAACTATCTCTCGACTATCACGATATTTACGCATTGTTTGTCAGCATTATTTTCGCAGATCAATACACTGTACAGTCTTGCGCCTCTGTGACATCAGCTATGGCCATGATGGCTGTTCCGTCTTGTGTGGGGATAGGGTGGTGTCATCAATTTTTAGAAGGTGGACACGTGTACTTTGTTAACCAGGTTTTTGAAGAAAGTCCTGGTTAACCAGGTTTTCGAAGAAAGTCCTGGTTATTAAATTACCGAAAGTGGCAGGCGGTCGGGTGTCCGGGCGGTCGCTTTTCTCTTGTCCGACTGATAACTTAAAAACGACTTGAGATTTTCTTTTGAAATTTTTGGGACATGTTGCTTGTAAGTAGACGTTGTTTCCTTTCGATATTCAGCGTCATTCGATTCAAGGTTTGGCCAATAGGGGGCTAAATGTGAAAACAGAAAAAGTGCTATTTCTCCTGAACAAATGGACGGATCGTCACCAAATTTTTATCATAGGTATATCTAATGACGATACATACACATAACATAATACCTGGGTTTTTCATTTGACCTACTTTTCAAGGTCACAGAGGTCAAAGTTCGGCAAAAGTTACGAACTTGGCATGTGTCGTCGTTTTCTCACCTAGCCATTTCATACCTTGCATACATGTAAATGTGTACTAGAGGGATACCTTCTGAAATACAAAGTTTCGGGCCGATCGCACATCCAATATGGCCGCCAGGCAGCGTTACCCGAAAATCATCGAAGTGTTATAACTTGGGAACGACTTCAGATTTTCTTGTGAAATTTTGTGGACATGTTGCTTGTGAGTAGACATTGTTTCCTTTCGATATTCAGGATCATTCGATTCAAGGTTTGGCCAATAGGGGGCTAAATGTGAAAACAGGAAAAGTGCTATTTCTCCTGAATGAATGGACGGAACGTCACCAAATTTTTATCATTGGTATATCTAATGACGATACATAACATAATACCCGGGTTTTTGATTGGACATACTCTTCAAGGTCACAGAGGTCAAAGTTCGGCAAAAGTTACGAACTTGGGACATTTCGTCGTTATTTCAGCTACATGTACCAACTTCGTACCTTGCATATATGTGTACTAGAGGGACACCTTCTGAAATACCAAGTTTCAGGCCGATCGGACATCTAATATGGCCGCCAGGCAGCATTACCCAAAAAGCATCAAAGTGTCATAACATGGGAACGACTTGACCGAGAATTGCTGATATTTGATATGTACATTCTTAGTGATGATCTCAACCTGCGTGTAAATATTCGGCTCTATCTGCCTCAACCTCATCTTATTCATGCCGCCACTTCGAAAACCTGGTTATTCGCCATGCCCAGCGTGCGCCTTGTTTACATTTTGGAATGGCCTTGTCTGACTTGCCTGGCACTTTTCCAGCAGACTGACAGTTTCTGGTACACCACCTTGTGGTTAGTGTTGATGGTAGGTAGTTAACTTGAAACTGTCGGCTGTTCAGGGTGGCGTGCACACAACATTTCTAACCACATTCACGTGGCAAAGGTTGGTTGGAAATACCAGGAAATCTGACTTTATAAACAATGTCTGTCATGAATGTGTCTGTAGGCCTATTTATTTATTTCTAAATCGGTATTTTTTGAGGCGCTCCCTGGCCTTCTAAGAATGACAGAGCTTAGGACTATGGTTGGTTTGGGCAATAAAGTGAAGTGAGGAGAGCTGAACTTTTTATTGCTCTCCTGCATACTGCAAACTTGCCACACAGGGCCTCGGCCTAGTTCATGTACATGATGAATTTAGGGTTGACTCCCCTCGCTTCCACTATGGGAGTTATTTTAGGAGAGCTATTGGCTCTTGGCAAGAGTTGCTAGCCAGCTGACCAAAGGTCAGCGGAGCTAGTAAAATGAGTGTAGTACTAGATTCTGTGATGTCACTCCATCTGTCCAACTATGCCCAACGTTTTGTAACCGTAATAGCTAGAGACTCCAAATTTCATCTGAAGGTAGCCCTGGGTGAACTCTCCTCGGAAACAAAAAATGAGCGCGATTTGACCGATATTAGGTGCACCAGGGGGCGTTTTCTGTAAAATGAAATATCGCAATATCTCAACCCCTATGATAAATATGTAGACAAAAAGTAATGGGATAGATAGCATAAGGGGCACAGTCCGCGTGAGTTACTGCGAAACTAATGTATTAGGCCAGCCCTGTATACCACGATATATAAATACACACAGCACACCTGGATGACCTAATTTCTGTCCGCAGGAAGTACACCTGACTGCGGACAAGATTTTGCAGTAGCTCATGCGGTGTGTGTCCCTAATGGGTTGATATTTTCTACATCAGTTCAAAGGGAAACAAGATGACATTGTAAATGTCGTATGGTTCCCGATTAGGTACTTCTACATGAACCTCTACATTGATAGAGATGAAGATACATTGATAGAGATNGGCAAGTTATCTCAAAATATCAAATTAGTGATATCGATATCACTATGACCGAAACATCTCAGGTCAAATGTAATCAGTTCATTGGATTCCCAGGGTATGAAAACCTAAGGGTAGAACCTATTTCCACTGCACTAGGTGTTAAAGGAGCCGAGTTATGGCATCAGATAAAAGTGTGACGGACAAAATATCAAGTCTGATATGTTGATTACATCATGATGGAGGTATCTGATGTTGAAAATGATTAGCTCATTGGATTGCCCATGTTGACAAACCTAGGGGTAGGATGTGTTACCAGAGCTGTAGCTGTTGAAGGAGATAAGATATGAAGGCGTGACAGACGGACACACACACACACAGACACACACACAGACACCATGACCAAAAACAATATGGTTCCCGATCTTAGTGATCGGGGGGAACCATAATAAATGCCAGATTTGTCCACCAGGGGGCGCTATTCAACAAAATAAAAAACGGGGATATTTGAATTTCCCGCACATGAGTTTCTGACGTCATTGCCATTGGGAGTTCTGCACTTCATGACTTCACATATTCAACCGGCTGGATTGAAGGAGTATGGCAGAACATGGGCAGCTGTACTTATGGTGGTATAACCCCTAAATTATATAAATAGACAGGGCTGGTAACAAGAACTCACAAGTCAACTCGCTTCACCACTTCATGCACCTGCAGACACCCCGAAACATCGTTTTAATTCAATAAAAATGACATCCCCTGGACCAGAAAACTGTGCTCTTTCCATTCAAGAACTACAGAAACCTCGGGTGCCAACGATATATTGATAAATCCACCGAAAGTGGAAGAATTTCTAAAGTCCATGAGTCCATTACGCACCCGCCATGATGTTTTTAACGAAGACAAATGCCGATTAGAACAGCACTCCTCATTGGCTGAGTGCATTTTAGGTTTATGAATCCAGCCAATGAGGAGCGCTGTTCCAATCAGCATTCAACTTGGTTGTAATGGACTCATGGACTTCCAGTTTTGGTGGATTTATCAATATATCGGTGGCACCCGAGGTTTCTTTAGTTCCTGAATGGAAAAAGCACAGTTTTTTGGTCCAGAAGGTGTCATTTTTAACCAGGTTTTCGAAGAAAGTCCTGGTTATTAAATTACCGAAAGTGTCGGGCGTCCGGGCGGTCGTTTTCTCTTGTCCGACTGATAACTTAAAAACGACTTGAGATTTTCTTTTGAAATTTTTGGGACATGTTGCTTGTAAGTAGACGTTGTTTCCTTTCGATATTCAGCGTCATTCGATTCAAGGTTTGGCCAATAGGGGGCTAAATGTGAAAACAGAAAAAGTGCTATTTCTCCTGAACAAATGAACGGATCGTCACCAAATTTTTATCATAGGTATATCTAATGACGATACATAACATAATACCCGGGTTTTTCATTTGACCTACTTTTCAAGGTCACAGAGGTCAAAGTTCGACAAAAGTTACGAACTTGGCATGTGTCGTCGTTTTCTCACCTAGCCATTTCATACCTTGCATAAATGTGTACTAGAGGGAT
>NMRB01000328.1:239848-265793 GCA_002633025.1 Notospermus geniculatus | reverse complement strand
GCTGAGCTCCTTGAAGGCAATCATGAATTCCGCACAACTCTCAAAGTGCAGCGCCATCTATAATTGATATCGCGTCGACCCAATCATATTCTTGCGTTTTTCTCCACGTTGGGAATTAGATAACCGGCTATTTCGAAGACAACTCAATTTGGTAAACTCTCCGCTGTATTTTAGTGAAAAAATCATCGAAAAAGACCAATTTCCAATAAAGATATCTACGTTTTAAGGTAAACATGATAATGATAATGATAATGAGATTCTTCGCATCTGAAAAGTTTGAAGAGGATTGCGTTATGATAGTTTAAAAGATGATTAGTTCAGGTAACATATACGGGTGGTCGTTTCAGTGCGAGATGCTGCGAGGTGCTGTTTTTGACGCGATGAAAACGATGAATTTTTCAGTTTTCGTGCGTAGGCAACGTCCACTGCCATTGTTCCCTTCTATTGTTTGGACTCTGACCATTGTACAAGGGAAGTGCTGACTGCACACGGAAATTACCGAAGATTAGATCGGCTTTTTCCGACCATCGTGCGGCGTTATTAGCCTATTGTCCCCCTAATCACTTTAGCAAACAGCGGAACGATGATTGTACTGTTTGATGTGGGGTCCGTGTTCGCTCCTTCTCAATAATACCTCCATGGTTCAACGCAATCGTCATCAATCATACACGTGCGACTGACATAAATTATGCATGGAACGAACGGCTTCCCACATGCACTTTGTCCCCGTTATGAATTACAATCGAACAAATCTTTCGTACATCGGTGACCATCTGCTTCTTGTTTATTGTTTCTACTATCTTTGGCTTGATGCTCGCAGCCACATTCCACTTGTCAAATGTGCTGAGCTAAACTGAATTCCCCTTCCTAGGGCTGGGGCGATTGAAGCCGGCCATTGTACTTTCAGGAAGTGAGACGGGGAGATATATGTCAGCTTGAACCTGATTGGATCACATCACCCTGCATCGGCAAAATGTCCGATTCCGACCAATCACCGAGAGCGTTCTTCCAATGGTTGACTCGTGTATCAAGCATTGTGTTCACCTGTTGATTTAGGCTACGTCATCCAGACATGCCAGATCTCAGGTGCGCGATTTTTAAATGCATTTCAAGTATCAGGCGCACATGTTTTCATTCATGTCGATTTATTTTACGTGCGCGATCGCGCGCCTCAAAAGGCAGTCACTGGTTAAACACACAAATTTGAGAAAAGTATGAACCTTGCTATTTGTTCGTTCCAGGAGCGAAGATCGACCCGGATGGGTACATTTGGATAACTGGCAGGATTGATGACATGCTGAACTGTTCTGGTCATCTTTTGAGTACTGCTCAGATTGAGTCGGCTCTCATCACCCATCCAGCTGTATCAGAATCTGCTGTCGTTTCTTGCCCCCACGAAGTAAAAGGAGAAACTACTTATTGTTTCGTTACTCTCAAAGAGGTAAGTCTGTGTCAGTGTTAGAGCTGAATCTGATTTGATGAAGGAGGGTTTGAAATCAGGTACGGTACCGGTACCGGCAAAACTAATCCGCAACATGGCACTGACTATCAACCAGGTCAGAACTGTGTCATTGAAAGTGAGGCGAACGTTGTTTTCCAATTAATTCTGAATAGCACACCCCGTTTCTAGGCCAAATATAACTAAAACATTGCACTCAATTTCTAATTTTACTTTTCTGTCATTAGGTACAGAACTGCTAAAATATATCTTATTGGTTTTGAGCAAAAATCCCTGCGAGAACATGATGAATTTAGTCGATAAATTTGACCATTTTAGCGTAAACAACATGCCAATGATCGATGTTATGGGTTGTGAATGGCGCAATATTTTGTTTGCCGGTACCCCATTGTCTTGATGCCCTAGTTGAACCATCCTGACTGCCCTTAGGTCAGCAACAATTCTTAGCGGTCACACATAAACAATGAGTGGTGAATACGGAGCTAAGAACCACTGATTGGGTATTCGAAAAACCTGGACGATGGACGGTGGATGATGAATGATGGACGGCTCCTTTCAGCATCATCGATCTCCACCGCCTGGATGATAATTGTCTCATTTCCGACATACCTCCCAGCATTAACATGAATCAACATGAACTGCACAGGCCTACGATAAACATGATCAATCACGCATTACAGCGTTCAGAATTACCGGTACCTCTTGTCTTGTCTACACAGGTACTGGTGGGAAAACCACCGATACCTACAGCTCCTAAGTCCTTGAGAATTTACTATGGGTCCCTTTTGAAAAGTTGTAGGGATTGGTCTTATCTCCCCAGGGTGTGTACAAAACTAAGACCCCCGCAGTACAAAACTAAGACCCTTTTATAAAAGTAAGACCCCACACACTACAAAAGTAAGACCCTGTTATAAAAGTAAGACCCCCACAGTACAAAACTAAGACCCAGGCGGCACCACTGCAAATGGCCTTGACCTTTAACCCCGGAAGTGACCTTGACCTGAAATGAAGGCAATAGAGGGCGTCATGAACTCAATAGGGGGCGTATCTCACTTATCTTAGTTCCAAAGTCCTCCGCTAGGGGTGCAAAGTCGCGGATGATCACTCAGGAGTATTCGGCAATGTTCGGAATCACTCGGGAATCTTCTGCAATCTTCGGTTTTTCTCGAATATCTCCGGTGGTTTATTAACGTATTCCAATGAAACCAAGACGACCTTGACCCTTGACCTCTCACCTTCCTCGCTGACTACTCAGACACAAAAAAACCTGCAGAAAGGAGCTAACAAGGGTCAGTCATGCCTGACCCTCGGAAATGTCCCAAGGTGTCAAACTTGCCATGCAAAGAGAAAATTCGTGAAAATGACGAAATGCACCCAGGATGATATTTTATAAATCTTGCACAATATACTTTGATTTGGTGCAATTTTTCATTTAAATTCTTGTGGTGTATTTTTTTTCTTGGAGGTATGTCGGAAATGCGACAATTATCATCCAGGTGGTGGAGATCGATGATGCTGAAAGGAGCCGTCCATCGTCAATCATCCACTGTCCATCGTCCAGGTTTTTCGAATACCCCCACTGATTACCTCAGGATGAGTTGATCAGGCCATCCAACTCTCAGACATTTTCACTGTAGCTGATTTTACACTGTCTGTGTTTCTTCTGGTCTCCACTTGAGTTCCAACCGTCCCCGCGAATTTGTGCTGCCATCTAGGGAATTCACTGTTCCTTGGTGCGAATGGTCGGGATGACATCTTCCATAATATGGCACTAGGTGGCATCCTCGCAAACAGTCCCTGTTGACCACGACAAATAATTTTCATTTTTGATTTCACTCACCAGATCTGAGCCACATTGTACTGGCCTACGTGCTGTACTTGTGAATGAAGAGATGGAGTTAGGATAGTCCAACATACCAGCGTTTCTCTTTTGTCCAGTTGGGGAAACTTTAGAGGTGGTGATATTTCTTCTTACAGGGTTTGACATTTGATGAGAAATTAAAAACAGAGCTGAAGGAAAAAGGTGAGACAATTTCTTGACTAAAACTTATTGTCCCCCGGAGCCCTCGGAGGGGGACTTGAAAATACCGGCCGTCCGTGCGCCTCTGCCGCTCGGCGCTCGCCGCTACTAGTCCCTTCCGCTCTATAACTTAAGAACGACTGAAGATTTTGGATTCATATTTGGTGGAGGGATGTATCATGGGCCAAAGGTGTGTCGCGTGAAAGAATCGGCCAAATCCGATTCTCCACTTTGCCACCAGGGGGCCAAAAGCCAAAACACAAAAACTGCGATCACGCCTTTAATACTGAATGGAATTTCACGAAATTTTTATGGTAGGCTCATCTAGCATGGGTACATAACATATCGTACAGGTTTTCAATTTAATTCATTTTTCAGCCCTCTAGGGGGCGCTTTGTAAAAACCACATAAGTTCCCTTCCGCTCTGTAACTTCTGAACGACTGAAAATTTTGGGTTGATATTTGATGGGGGGATGTACCATGGGCCAACGGTGTGTCGCGTGAAAGAATCGGCCAAATCCGATTCTACACTTTGCCACCAGGGGGCCAAAAGCCGAAACACAAAAACTGCGATTACGCCTTTAATACTGAACGGAATTTCACAAAATTTTTATGGTAGGCTCATCTAGCAAGGGTACATAATATACTCTTCGGGTTTTCAATTACATTCATTTTTCAGCCCTGTAGGGGGCGCTTTGTAAAAACCACATAAGTTCCCTTCCGCTCTGTAACTTTGGAACGACTGAAAATTTTGGGTTGATATTTGGTGGAGGGATGTATCATGGGCCAACGGTGTGTCGCGTCAAAGAATCGACCAAATCTGATTTTCCACTTTGCCACCAGGGGGACAAAAAGCCGAATCACATAAACTGTGATTGTGCCATTAATACTGAACAGAATCTTCAAAATACATGCCCGTCGGACTTGCACCCGGGGCGACGGGGGACGTTCAATGCTGTGCTTGTCTAGAGTTGCTTTTCAATTGATGAAGCTGATACAAATATTCGGGTACCTAGAAAGGTCGAAACGGACCTTTAATATGCCGAAACTGACATTGGAAGGTGTCAAAAGGGAAAGAAACGATACAATGACAGCCTCAAACTCAAATTTCAAATTCAAATTATGCACCCTCTGAGATGCATTTTCCTCACATCTGACACCACAATAACTCGGCTTGAAGAGGGAAAATGACCTTTCAGAGGAAAAAATAGTTTGTCCCTTTTTGCTCTGGGGGCATTTGCCCCCCTGTCCCTCCGTTAGCTACGCCCCTGCATAATAATAATTTCATGAATTGCTAATTAATTTAGAGACATACAAAATTGCCTCAAATGGGTTTTCCTAATAGGGCCATTCTTTTTAGCTCACCTCTGCTTGTCGTCCGTCGTCGTCGTTAACAGGGGTGGCACGTTTCTAAACCGCTTGGGTTACAAACTTGAAATTTGGTGTACAGGTACCCTATGGTAAAAACTATCTCTGGACCGAAACTTCTACACTCTGGCCTGTAGGGGGCGCTTTGTGAAAACCTTCTTTCGGGCGTATCTCCTGAACGCTGTTAGCTAGAACCACGAAACTTTTATGGTGGGTTCCTCTGATAAGACTACATCACATAAATCCCGGGTTTTTGATTTGACCTACTTTTCAAGGTCACAGAGGTCAAAGTTCAAAATTCACTGTTTGGTGGCACATTTCATTGCTATTTGACATAGAGTGTTGTGATTTGGTTTGAAGATATATCTAGGCACCCTGCACGAATGCGCCGAATTTCAACCCGATCGGACTTCAAATATGGCCGCCAGCAGGGGCGGATCCAGGATTTGACGAAAGGGGCGCGCAGATGTCGGCGGCGGCGAAGCCGTCGCCGCACGCGCCGCAGGCGCTTTCTCAGCGGGGGGTCTGGGGGCCTTCCCCATAAAATTTTGAAATCTAGAAGCCCTGAAACGCGATTTCCCGGCATTTCGGAACGCAAACCTAGATCCCGTCGGTGCTTGGAAAACCACCTTCTGAATGGCATAAAATTGCAATTTAATATACTACTGACTGCGCTAAGGGATCAAGACGGCAGCCCACACGACAGCGAACAATCACGTTCCAAAATTTGACATACATACTTTTAAAAGACGGCATCAACACTATTGTGTACAGAAAACAGGTCTGCTGTTATTTCTGTTATGATCATATGTTTTTATCAATTTCATATTTTGAACATCACGTGTTCTGCCCTGACCACATCTATTTCACATACTTCAGTTTATCTTTATCAGACGTAAGGCCTAGCATGGCCTCGTAGGATGCCTAGGTTACATAATAATGTATGAGAATGTCATTTTAATGATATGTGTGTTTATATTATTTGATTCATGTAAAATGTGAAATATTTCAATGACGTCTGTTTGGCAGAAAGTAAACTGTCTGATTGATGAGATATTGTCATTTTATTAAATGAATTGTTTTGTATAATTTTGTCCAATGGGTGTTTCGAGGTTTCGCCTACAACTCATCTTGCATCATCAAGGGGTCATATCGGTCAGCTTTCATACTACACTCTATCGTGAGTGGAGCGTTGTCCGAAGACCACGTGACCCCAGGCCTTGATATTTCATGATGCTACAATGAGGAACCTGCTGAACTACCGCCACTAGGAGGCGCTGTGAGCGGTTGTACCTTTTTGCGACGTCTCGTCCGTGTTGCACTGCGTCAAGGACGTCGTGACGCGACGTCATTACGTTGCTTGCTCTGTTTTTGACGTCTTCGGTACCAACCGCTCGCAGCGCCGCCCTGGCGGGATAAATTGTGTTCTAAGGGAATTGTTTCTGGCTTTAAATGGATTATCAGTTTGATATTCATTAAAAATAGAAAATCTCTTTTTATGAATTGTGCATACTTGACATTCATCGATCAGATATCATCAATGATCACTTTGACACATACACATACACAAGAACATGATTTTTAGCTGATGTATTATCCTGTATTTCCCGCTTATGAATAAAAAATGCTTAATGCAAAATGTTTCTCGTTGAATCGGTTCTTAAACTCCATCCATGTTCCTTCCTTTGTAAGTTAGCAAATGCTTTTACTTAAGATCTGCACAGAGAGATCCAATGTTAATATACCACAAAACTTAAAGCAAAAGCATTTGCTACCTTTTGGGCCGATTTAATAGACGTTGGCTAAGCTAACCAGTGGTTCCACCAAAAATAGATTAGGCGTGCGAAAAATGTACAGCTAAATTTTTCACGCAAATAGCCCCGTTTTCTAAGCTCTGTTATGGGCGGTGAGGCACGATGTAATGCCACTTCGACGTTGCAACGTGACGCACGATTTTGTCGCCGTACTATCAGGGACTGTAATTTGTCTTGCAATAACAAAGTTTTGCCAAGTTAAAATGGAGGATGAATCGCTTGTCGTTCTAAATATCCAGAGGAATCGGAACCAGTCATTGGGCGGCTTGAGATATGAGTAGCGGCATGGAGAAAACGCGGAATTCCACGGAAATCCGCCAAGAATCCGAAACTGTAATTATAGCTTTTAACAACGGAATAAACTATGCACTGGCCTCAAGAATGTAGGGTATAATAATAATGAAATAACAAGGCCAAGCGAAGCAGTTGGAATGCAGCCACAGCGGCATTGTTTCTGTAGCCCAACCACCTTGCTACCTCGTATCTAGGCTGGTGCCAATATGATAAGAGATAAGGGGAGGGGACGGGAGGGATGATCCACGTGACAAGTTTCACACCAGTTAATAGTACTGTATAAACTGCAGACCAGCAAATTATGTCTAGCGGAATTCCGCGTTTTCTCCATGCCGTATGAGTAGGCGTACCGGTATGTGTGAATTATTTGTATCGTCGATAACAGTGGGTTGGTATACAATAGGGAGGTTTCGCAAGCGCCCGGTTAGGCCCTACGACGACGTTTATCTATTGTGTGGGTATACCCAAACAATAGATAAACGTCGTCGTATGGCCTAACCGGGCGCTTGCGAAACCTCCCTAATGATGGGATGTGGACACCTGAACTATGGAGGGGGGTACACCTCTCCATGGTTCGGGTGTGTGTGATCCGAGTCGCGGTTCGTTCGAGCCTACCCGGATCCGCATTTGGGGAAGATACGCATGTACAGAAAGTGTAGTAGTGGCGACGTCATGATTCCATCACGCTCTGCTTGAGTTGGCACTCGGGCAACCAGGCGGCGGCGACGTATACACAAAACTTACATTATGCCTAGAGAAGACAAAGACATTGTTAATATGAAAATTCGAACATTCGATGTGACCCGACAACACACGGCGATGACAGCTTCTCAATCACTCAAGACTCAGCTCCTAATTTCCTGTCGGAGAAGAGGTTTCCATTTCAGGCGGCGTATGTCAATGAGGTAGGCCTATTTATGACTGTTCAGTCCATGGTTTCCACAGTCCAGTAGTCCAGAGTCCATTGATCCATAGTCCATGTTTTTCGAACACCCAGTGGCGACGTCATGATTCCATCACGCTCTGCTTGAGTTGGCACTCGGGCAACCAGAACACACTGGAAAACAGACTCACTGTTTCTCTGTGTGTCGACCAATGTTCGGAACACACTGGAAAACAGACTCATTGTTTCTCTGTGTGTCGCCCATTGTCAAGTCGCCGCTTATTCCGTCAATCTATTGTAATATTACATTGGCACACGGGCCTCACTGAAAAACGTTACACCGGGAACATGGCGGTGCGGTACATGTTCACGAACGAGCCACGGATTTTCATGTTTGTATCTCGGTCAGAATGTCGCAGGTTTGATCCCCAGCTGGTGTGTGACTGTAGCTATGTCTCTTCACCTCAAATGACTCACCACTACCAGGTGTTAAGGGGGTACCAACCTGGCACACATGGGTTTTGTGAATAGTGAGGTTAAGAACTGGTCCGGCGACTCCCACTCCCGCTCCGACTCCGAGGTGCTAAAATGCGAATTTTTCAAGTCGGAGATAAATTTACCACCCACGCGGGTTCTATTCGTTCTCCTGAATGAGAAAACACCATTGCTTGGAAAACCCCGTTGTATTTGATGACGTAGTTCCCAAAAAACGAATCCTCTGGAGTCGGAGTCGAGACTCGGAACGTTATCTGAACATGTCTAGTCATGCACGGCTTGTAGCAGCCGGACTTTAATACTTCCAAGGAAGAAGAGCTTGATATGGATTGCACAAGCCTATACATGTAGTTACACTGTAAAAAGTGGGAACCCAAGGAACATGTTCCGAACACGTTCTGAACATGATCCAGGCAACACAATCCTGTCCTGCATCGTTCGAACGTGTTCTGAACATGTTCGAATTCAAATGAACGTGTTCTGGTTGGGCGAGAACACGTTTAAGAATTTCTGAACACTTTACAGGGGTTGCGTTTAGAACACGGAGAACATGAGGTAGAACACCGACGACTTTAGAACGCGTTGTTATCGCCCAAGAACATGTTCGGTACACAGAAAAAAAATCAACTCGAGTGGAGACTCAGAGTCTCACTTTAAAGACAAAATGGTTCGAAACACTTTTTGACTCAAAATGAAACTGAAAATATTTCGGCGCGAGACAATGACATCTCGGCCTAAAATATTTTCTCTCAGATCGAGACTGTCAGTATCTCAACCCGAAATATTTTCTCTCGGAACGAGGTGTCATTGTCTCGGGCCGAAATATTTTCTGTTTCATTTTGAGTCAAAAAGTATTTCGAACCATTTTGTCCCTTAAGTGAGACTTTGAGTCTCCACTCGAGTTGATTTTTTTTCTGTGTAGTAGACCCCCAGCAATGCGGCACCGCCCGATCAGCCATTTTCTGCACGTGCTACATTTTCGATTGTTGCATCGTGATTGGACAGGAGAACCAGGAAGTTTTTGCCTGTAAACTTTAGAGGGTGTGTTCATGAATATCTGGAGCAACTTGCATGTCAATCTGTCAGGTATTGCCAGATATACAAACGATATTGTTGTTTTGACCGCTGGAGCTCTGGTACAAACAGATACCTGGTTACCAGTGGGGCAGTGACAGCTGATGTCCCTTTTATATCGGATGCTCGGAGTTTAAGTCACAATCGAAAGCACCCCAGATTCACGAACGCGATAGGCACGCCCCCGGTCCTAACATATGCAAAAGCCCGATGTAATAGAGTGCGTGTATACCTTTCTGGAGACAAAATTAGATTTCTGTTGTTAATCTTACGGCTGGTGTTATTTGGCGAGCCGCTCTCTGTGCAACGTTCCGTCATGTTCTTAGATGGCGAGCCGCTCTCTGAGCAGATTTGTGTTGCGCAGTTGCACAGCGAGCCGGATGGATGTGCAGTGAACAAATTCAGCCTTGCTCAGCGAGCTGATGGGCCTCATTAATTATTCATGAGGAGGTGTTGGCGAGTGGCCCTCTCTGCTTACACAATGGTCACTGGTGAATTAGTCGCGCGGCAGTAAAAATGATGCTACACGTACGAATCATTTCTAAATTACGAAAGTCCATATTTTAGCAGATTACATTTTTGTTCGGTGGATTTAGAGTATTTTCAGAAAAAAAGAAAAGGGCTAAAGAAAAAACAGGAGACAGGAAAAGTGGTGAAAAAAGTTGCCCCAGGCGGGAGTCGAACCGGGGACCCAACGTTTACTAGCCACACGCTCTAGCCACTGAGCTACCGAGACAGCTGGTAGCGCCGCGGTTTCATTGGCCAATATTGAGCGGTGGTTATGACTATTCATTGTTTGCTTGCCATCTAAGACCAATTTCTGTGTTTGGAAAGCATTTTGCTTGTCAAATAACAACTCCAATAGTCATGTTTCTTTTAAAATCAACAAAACTAGGCCAAAAACTGGCATACGCTGGAGACCCCGCTCTTTTTTCACCGATATTTGATCGAAGTGGAAGGGCGATCATTCGAATCCGCCATTTTGTTGTTTTGTAATCTCGATTTTCATTGGTCGCCGCAGCGCATAGCTAATTAACCCGGCGCGCTATCCAAGCTGAAACAAAGTGACTGCACAGAGAGCTGGGCTCGCCGAATAGTCACTCCCTAATCTTATCGAATCCCGACATGTAATGTAGACCAAAACCAAGTAAGTACTTTTCAAGCCTAATGTCTCTTGATCTTTTCTTATAGAAATTAGCTTTTTCCAGGTGGTAAATTCCGAATACTGTACGGGTCTTCCCAACATTGATGAAAAGAATTACATCTTCTGACCCTGGTACATAAAATCCGCTCATATGAGTATCTTCGGATTTACCAAGGATCTCTATTCGGGAACACTGCAATTTGTTTAGAAACCTACGAAACTGATACGAGAAGAAATAATGATCAAAGTGTCCGTCGTATCTTCTTTTCCTGTGGCAACCGATGGCAAGTCCTTGTTTGTAGTCAGTGTGGTAGTTCAGCGTGAGTATTTGATAGGCATCATGTCCTTCATTAGTACCACAGATTCGCCCTGAGCACAGCCTATCAAATATGCCGATACGTTCACCGTGCACGGTATACAGGGCCCAGTCTCCACACACAAGTCCACTCACACACCTTTCCTTTGATTCAAAGCCAGCGGTAAAGATATTCATGTCGTTTAGGTCGTGTTCTAGTGGGAGTAGCCGCAGCTGTTTTAATTTGAAAGTACATCTTACTGTGTACAAGAATCTCTTGAAAAATTTACTTTGGCCATATCTCATTGGTAGTAAATGTTACGATGTTTCAATGTTGTCTAAATATCTATGCAAGTATCCTG
The DNA here is from genome assembly GCA_002633025.1 of Notospermus geniculatus. NCBI lineage: Eukaryota > Metazoa > Nemertea > Pilidiophora > Heteronemertea > Lineidae > Notospermus > Notospermus geniculatus. The sequence goes on along the minus strand of NMRB01000328.1, from coordinate 254,585 downwards.
TACATTCCTGCTAAAATTTCAGTCCCAACGAACGTCACGTGTGGCCACCAGGTGGCCATCTTGAAAAATAGAATTTTTGACATCTGTGACCTAGACAGGAAAGCACTTAACCATGGAGATCACAGAGGTGAGCACAATGGCCCTGGCCATTTCATCAACCTTTCAATGTTTTTTCAAAATCATTCTTCAGCAAGGTATGAGCACTCTATTAAAAACGTTTGGTGAGGTCCCGTCCAGTGCTGTTGTGGGGGATATTTTCGAACATTTGCTGCGTTCGTCGGCCGGGCAGATCGGCGACATCGACAGCAGTCATGATATTTGAGTTTTTTTATTTCCGCCTGTCTTGGTTTCACTGGATAAAGGCTAGCTAAAATGAAAAATATAAATCCATCAGAAAGATTGGACTTTTATTTTTTTAATTTTTTTCCCTGTCTCCTGTCTTGAGTTTACTGGAAAAAAATCCGCTAAACAACAAATAAAAAAAGAATGGCCTCAGGATGGGACAACGCTTTTCATGGAGCCTGAATTTTTTAGCCATTTCACTAATTTCACAGTGTTGCTGTGAAGGCAATCTCGGACGGCAACATGACTCAGTTATAACATGATATGAAATACCTTAATTAAAGGGTTTTTGAAAAGCCCCTTTTTAGCTCACCTGGTGAGCTCTTGTCGTCGGTCTGCGTCCGTCGTCGTCCGTCATCGTCCGTCGTCCATTGTCGTTGTCCGCGTTAGCAGGGCACGTTTCGTAACCGCTGGAGCTATTGATCTGAAACTTGGTACATATATACCCCTAGGTCAGATGACCTACGACACCAAGTTGCTCTCTGAGCAGATTTGTGTTGCGCAGTTGCACAGCGAGCCGGATGGATGTGCAGTGAACAAATTCAGCCTTGCTCAGCGAGCTGATGGGCTTCATTAATTATTCATGAGGAGGTGTTGGCGAGTGGCCCTCTCTGCTTACACCATGGTCACTGGTGAATTAGTCGCGCGGCAGTAAAAATGATGCTACACGCACGAATCATTTCTAAATTACGAAAGTCCATATTTTAGCAGATTACATTTTTGTTCGGTGGATTTAGAGTATTTTCAGAAAAAAAGAAAAGGCCTAAAGAAAAAACAGGAGACAGGAAAAGTGGTGAAAAAAGTTGCCCCAGGCGGGAGTCGAACCGGGGACCTAACGTTTACTAGCCACACGCTCTAGCCACTGTGCTACCGAGACAGCTGGTAGCGCCGCGGTTTCATTGGCCAATATTGAGCGGTGGATATGACTATTCATTGTTTGCTTGCCATCTAAGACCAATTTCTGTGTTTGGAAAGCATTTTGCTTGTCAAATAACAACTCCAATAGTCATGTTTCTTTTAAAATCAACAAAACTAGGCCAAAAACTGGCATACGCCGGAGACCTCCCTTTTTTTTCACCGATATTTGATCGAAGTGGAAGGGCGATCATTCGAATCCGCCATTTTGTTGTTTTGTAATCTCGATTTTCATTGGTCGCCGCAGCGCATAGCTAATTAACCCGGCGCGCTATCCAAGCTGAAACAAAGTGACTGCACAGAGAGCTGGGCTCGCCGAATAGTCACTCCCTAATCTTATCGAATCCCGACATGTAAAAATGTAGACCAAAACCAAGTAAGTACTTTTCAAGCCTAATGTTTTTGATCTTTTCTTATAGAAGTTAGCTTTTTCCAGGTGGTAAATTGTTTAAAGCTTGTGAACTGCAACAGAGAAAGACGACAAGAAGAGTTGCAGCTTCAGAGGTCGACGCCATAGATTTTTATTCCCAGAACGAGGCTCTCGCACATGGCTAATTAGCATATTGTTACATCCTCTCTTTTTTCAAAGCTTGGGTACCACTGTACACTTACAGGAGTTTTCTCATAACAAAACACATTCTAACACCTACAGCAAGTTGCATTTACTGCAAAAAATCACAAAAATGTTATGCTGTCTTAGCAGCGTGTCCACTATCTCAACTTCCAACATGAAAAGGATCACGGTCAATTCTTATACAAATAAAATTTACCAAACATTTTTTTTTGGAATCTTTCCAATTCTAATTTGCAACATTAACAAACTGGGAAGGGGAGAGGTTCCAGAACTTCACCCCTAAGGCTAGGTCCTCAGCACCTGCCAACACTATCCTCATAGAAGTCGCCACCGTGACACTCCAATTGCGCTTCTACTAATATCTCACATAATCCTTGAATTTATCAGGCTCTTTCGGAACGCGACCTGACCTGGTTCTAATGGTCATTGCGGGTTGTGCTTGCGGTTGCGAATCTATTTCCTGGCGAGTCGGTTCACCCGGTGGTGTGGTGACATTTGGATTTTCTACAGGTTCATCACATTTCTCCTCAGTTTCATCTTCCTCCACGGTTATCGGCACGTTATCATCAATCGGTTTCTCCTTTGTCTTTCTAAGGTGTATCCTGTTTCTCCTGAATTTCCTTCCATCTTCTGTTTCCACTCTGTAAGATCTATCATCTAGCCTTTCTGTCACTTCCGCTTTCACCCACGATTTCTGTCCTAGCCTGAAAGGCTTCATTCTCACAGTGTCCTTTTTTTCAAGTGCAGGCAGATCCTTGGCAGTTCGGTTGAAATATGCTGCTTGTCTCCTCTGGTTCAGCTTCAGTTGTTCAAATTCATGCTTGCTAGGGGGCAGCACTGGATTCAGCAGTGAACTGTTGGTTGGTACAATTGTCCTTGTTCTCCTCCCCAGCATTATTTGGACAGGACTGCTATCGACACCTTGGGTCGGGGTGTTCCTAATATTCAGCAGCGCTAAATACTGATCTTCACCTGTTTTCGCGGTTTTGCGGAGCATTTTCTTAGCACTCTTAACAGCTGATTCTACCTTGCCATTTGCTTTTGAGTTGTACTCTGACGTAACTAAATGTTCTATGCCGAACTTCCTGGTGAAGCGTTGGAATTCCCCAGAAATATACTGACTTCCATTGTCCGAAACCATTTTTTCCGGTATGCCATACCTGGCAAAGTGAGCCTTCAGTTTCTTAATTACAGTCTTAGAGTCCTCCGTATGTAAGCGATCTATCTCCCAGAAATTTGAGAGTCAGTGATCAAGTATGTTTTCCCCTTGTAACTGAACAAGTCAGTGCCTACTTTTTGCCATGCTCTGTCAGGGACCTCGTGACTCCTCAGTGTCTCATTGGGTTGGGATACCTCAAATTCCCGGCATGCTTCACAACGTTGGATCCGTTCCTTGATTTCACTACTCATACGCGGCCAATACAGGCATTCCCTGGCCCTACGTAGACATGCTTCTACACCCGTGTGTCCTAGGTGTATTAGGTCAACCATTTCTTTTCTCATTGTCTTTGGGATAACCAGTCTTTCTCCTCTAAAGATCAAACCATCTGTCACTGCCAACTCGTCCCTAATGTCAAAATAAGGGGTTGCGAGAGCTGGCAGCTTGGATTTGGCATCGGGCCAACCACTCTGAATGGTTGCCTTCAGGACTCTCAATGCCTCGTCTTCGTCTGTTTTCCTACGAATTTCCGTCACTTTCTCCTCTGGGACCGTTACATATCCGAGTGCATTGACAGTCTCAAACTGTCCTTGGCCACCTTCATCGGGTAAGAAGGCACGGCTCATCTTGCGGCCTTCCATGTATTTAATGTCAATGTCATATGCCAAGGCACGTAGCAGCATGCCTTGAAGACGTTTTGGCGCTTTGTCAATTGACTTCCGGATAATGCTCTCAAGCGGTTTGTGGTCTGAGAAAACAGTCACTTTCCGACCATAGGTATACTGATGCCACTTTTCCAGTGCGAAAATAATTGCGAGCATTTCCTTCTCGATCGTTGCATATCTTGTTTCACAGTCCGTAAGAGCTCTACTCGCGTACGCCAGGGGCTTCCCATCTTGGAGTAGGGCTGCGCCAAGACCCTTGCCACTCGCATCACTTTGAATCACTAGCTCCTTTGTTTCGTCAAAGAAAGCTAACACCGGGGCTTTAGACAGAAGTGCTTTCACGCGACCGAAAGCCTCCTCATGCGCGTCCGTCCAGAGCCAGTCAACATCGACATCCTGGTGGGTGAGATCCGATATGATTTTCATCTCCTCTGATAACTTTGGAACATAACGCGATAGATAATTTACCATACCACGCAGACGTTCGACAGCAGCTTTATCCTCTGGTGTTTTCATGTTCACTATTGCTCTGACCTTTTCGGGGTCAGCACGGAGACCACTCCTACCTACAATGTGGCCTACCAGCGGAATCTCTGCTAGACAAAACCTACACTTGTCTAGATTTAGCACAATGCCAAGCTCCTCACACCGTTTCAAAAACTTGCGCATCCGATCGTCGTGTTCCTCGCGTGTTGTTCCCCAAATAGTGATGTCATCAAATATAATTTCCACACCGTCGAGACCTTCCAGAGCCTGAGTTAGCCGTTTCTGGAATATTTCACTTGAGACTTTCAGCCCGAAAGGCATACGGCACCACCTGTATCTCCCAAAGGGAGTAGCAAAGGTTGTAAGAATGCTAGACTCATGATCGAGTTTACAATGTAGAAACCCACTTCTAAGATCAACCGTGCTAAAATAGCGAGCCTTGGACAACTTCGGTTTTTAAGACATCCTCCAGCACAGGCAACTTGTAGTGCTCACGTTTTAGAGCTGTATTGAGAGACATCGGGTTGATGCCAATTCTCAATCTGCCGTTCTTTTTCTCAGTGACAGCCATTTGACTCACCCAATCAGTGGGCTCATCAATTATCCTCCGGCGTTTTCATGTTCACAATCGCTCTGACCTTTTCGGGGTCAGCACGGAGACCACTTCTACCTACAATGTGGCCTACCAGTGGAATCTCTGCTAGACAAAACCTACACTTGTCTAGATTTAGCACAATGCCAAGCTCCTCACATCGTTTCAAAAACTTGCGCATCCGATCATCGTGTTCCTCGCGTGTTGTTCCCCAAACAGTGATGTCATCGAATATAATTTCCACACCGTCGAGACCTTCCAGAGCCTGAGTTAGACGTTTCTGAAATATTTCACTTGAAACCTTCAGCCCGAAAGGCATACGGCACCACCTGTATCTCCCAAAGGGAGTAGCAAAGGTTGTAAGAATGCTAGACTCATGATCGAGTTTACAATGTAGAAACCCACTTCTAAGATCAACCGTGCTAAAATAGCGAGCCTTGGACAACTTCGGTAAGACATCCTCCAGCACAGGCAACTTGTAGTGCTCACGTTTTAGAGCTGTATTGAGAGACATCGGGTTGATGCAAATTCTCAATCTGCCGTTCTTTTTCTCAGTGACAGCCATTTGGCTCACCCAATCAGTGGGCTCATCAACCAGAGTAATCACCTCAGAATCTACCAATTCCTCAAGCTCGTGTTTGACCCTATCCTTTAGTGCCTCTGGGACCGTGCGAGGAGGTCTCACAACAGGTTTTACACCAGGCTCTAGAGTAAGGTGTACTTCACCCGGCAATGTGCCAACTTTACGGTTGAAGACATCGGGAAACTCAGACACAAATTTCGATGCAGCAGCAGCATCAGGAGTAAGTTTAACAGAGTTCACTTGTGCAAAATTGTCATAATTGACAGTGATGAGACGCATCTTTTCAGCGGCTTTCCTGCTAAGTAGCGGAGTTAGATCCTCCTCTACGACTACACAGTCTAGGCGAAACCTTTGCCTAGTAGCAGGATTCACAATGTGAAGTTTACACTTTCCTAATGCCTTCAAACCAGTAGAGTTCCACATTTTCAGGTGGACACATTCTTTCCTTATTTTCAAATTTTCAGGTAGGTAGTGCTTTGGCAGTACACACACAGTCGCACCACAGTCAATCTGAAACCTAACAGTTTGTCCGTTCAGTAACATATGGCAGAAAATTGCCCGAGAGTCAGGACTGACAGCGTTAACATCCTCGATGTTCACAGAACCAATCGTCGCATCCGAATCGTCTCCCGAGTCAGAGTCCGAGTTGAGCACCGCGTGTACTTTAGCCTTGTGGTTGTGGTTGCGCTTCTTTTTTGGGCACATCTTTGAGTTCGCAAAGTGGTTCTCCTTACCACACGCGTTGCAGGTCTTGCCATTGGCAGGGCATGATGCTTTTTTCATTACATGCTCCCGAGAACAGAATTTACATTTCTGTGTCCTGCTAGTGTGAGTGGTTCCTGATGCACCTTTCCTTTCGGTCTTTCGGTTCGACTTGGGGCGGACAGTGCTTACAGTGTCCTCGGATGGTGTCTTCATCGCTTCGAGTTGCGCGTCTGTGGTCTCCAGGGACCTACAGATGTCGATGGCTCTTTTGAGATCCAAGTCCTTTTGGGAAATCAACTTTTCCCTCATCTTTTCACTTCGAACCCCCAGCAACAGGCGGTCCATTATCAATTTCTCTTTCATACAGTCACAAAACCCACAGGTTTTAGCTAAGTTGCGTAATTCGCCAACATATTGCTCGATGTTTTCACCAGCGTTCTGATTTCTTCGGTTGAATTGGAAACGTTCAAAATACTCTTTCGTTAATCCTATGAAATGTTCCTTAAACTTTTGCAGGACCGTGTCATGGTGTTCTGCACTCTCGCCCTCCGCGAACTTCATTCCGTTATAAATCTTTACAGCTTCCGGGCCAATACTATGTAGCAACAGAGCAACTTTGTATTTATCGGTTTCCTTATCCAATCCCGTAATGATGAGGTAGTTACCCCATGTTTGCTGCCATAACTTCCAGTTTTCCGCCAGCCCTTTCTTCTCCATGTCCAAAGGCGGCGGTGGCGACACCTGGGGCCTAACACGTTCACCCGGTGTGGCACTAGCAGCAACAACAGGTTCGTCTGCCATTTTCGAGCAGGTTATTTCAGTTCAGTTTCAGTAAGATGAGAGTAGGCCTGGGGCTTAGTGGCTAACAGCAGGCTGGACAGTTCCACAACGTCCAATATTCGACACCAGATCAGCGGCCGAATACACAGCAGAATACACTTCAGTGCATGCAGCAGACAGCCTGCACGCAGACGGAGATGTAGTGACGTCACACAGTACACGTGCTGTACTGTACATCAGCAGTGCGGCGATCTTCCCGCCACGAGCGTCGAGAACATTCAAGAGTTCAGTGCAGTTTAAGGCTCGAAATCCCGGCTGTTGGACCTCCAGCAGCATCCAATGGGACTCGTAAGGGTTCTATTACTTTATCAGCAGGGTGTAATCAACGTTACGCACCGCTGCCACCATGTTTAAAGCTTGTGAACTGCAACAGAGAAAGACGACAAGAAGAGTTGCAGCTTCAGAGGTCGACGCCATAGATTTTTATTCCCAGAACGAGGCTCTCGCACATGGCTAATTAGCATATTGTTACATAAATTCCGAATACTGTACGGGTCTTCCCAACATTGATGAAAAGAACTACATCTCCTGACCCTGGTACATAAAATCCGCTCATATGAGTATCTTCTGATTTACCAAGGATCTCTATTCGGGAACACTGCAATTTGTTTAGAAACCTACGAAACTGATACGAGATGAAATAATGATCAAAGTGCCCGTCGTATCTTCTTTTCCTGTGGCAACCGATGGCAAGTCCTTGTTTGTAGTCAGTGTGGTAGTTCAGCGTGAGCATTTGGTAGGCATCATGTCCTTCATTAGTACCACAGATTCGCCCTGAGCACAGCCTATCAAATATGCCAATACGTTCACCGTGCACGGTATACAGGGCCCAGTCTCCACACACAAGTCCACTCACACACCTTTCCTTTGATTCAAAGCCAGCGGTAAAGATATTCATGGCGTTTAGGTCGTGTTCTAGTGGGAGTAGCCGCAGCTGTTTTAATTTGAAACTACATCTTACTGTGTACGAGAATCTGGAAAGTTTGTTGTACTCGATTACTTTCAGCTCTTGTACATGATGTTTATCGCAGAAAAGTATTGTCCACTGCAACTCATCACCGAAAAGTCGACATGCTCCTGTGATTGATATGTCCGGCAAAGCAACGGCTTTCTTTAATGTCTCTCTTTTGCTCCCTGAAAGAGGACAACATGTGACTTACTGCCACTCTCAATGGAAATTACATTTCCAAACTTTTCATTTTTTTTCGGTGGAGGGGGAAGTTTTACTCCTGCTGATGATGGATGCGAAAACCTTTGCCGTGGTGAGATGCCGCGTGTAATAGAATCCAATGCCCCCTGCGATATGGAGGATGTCCCCAACAATACAAATGTCGTCTGCAAGTTGTTATGGTTCCCGATCCATGAGATCGGGGACCATATTGTTTTTGGTCTTGGTGTCTGTGTGCGTGTGTGTCTGTCTGTGTGTGTGTCCGTCTGTCACGCCTTCATATCTTATCTCCTTCAACAGCTACAGCTCTGGTAACACATCCTAGCCCTAGATTTGTCAACCTGGGGAATCCAATGAGCTAATCATTTTCAACATCGGATGCCTCCATCATGATGTAATCAACATATCAGACCTGATATTTTGTCCGTCACGCTTTTATCTGATGCCATAACTCGGCTCCCTTAACACCTAGAGCAACAGAAACAAGTTCTACTCTTACGTTTTCATACCCTAGAATCGAATGGACTGATTACTTTTGATCTGAGATGTTGGGGTCATGGTGATATCGATGTCACAAATTTGATATTTTCAGATAACTTGCCATATTGTCAACTGAGCAACATGAAACAAGTCTTAGTTCATGCCTGCTTATCCAAGGACTGGACTGCCTTTTAAAATTCTCAGCCTCACATGTCCTGGTGATTGAGATATGATGAGATTTTGATATATCAAACTTGATAATTTGAAATATCTCTGCCTGCGGTAGAGATAGAATATGAAATAGAAATCGGATTTCTAAGGTGAAAGACATTGCTTCCTACCAGAATCCAACCCACGGACCCTCACATAAGGCATCAATCGCCAGCACTAAGGGGCAGCACGCCTTAAACTACTAGGCCAAATCCCCATCTTCAAAAAAGATGGTTCTGTGGTCCATGTTTAAACGAGGCGTCCATCAGTACCCTGCGAGTAGTCCAAACAATCTCCGAACCCAAACAGTTTTATGTTATGCAAGGGGTTACAAATAAAGGAGATACAAGTAAAGAATATGAAATAGAAATCGGGTTTCTAAGGTGAAAGACATTGCTTCCTACCAGAATCGAACCCACGGACCCTCGCATAAGGCATCAATCGCCAGCACTAAGGGGCAGCACGCCTTAAACCACAAAGTGGTAGAGATAGAGGCATTAAATCACCGATACTTAGGTTATTGATGATGTCCATTTCGGTTATGCAACGACCTCGATGACCAGAGGTCAAGATCAAGGTCAAACCTGATAATTTGAAATATCTAGCTCTGCCTGTGGTAGAGGTAGAGGCATGATATCAAACATACTTAGGTTATTGAGGATGCCCATTTCGATTATGCAATGACCTTGATGATCAGATATCAAGGTCAAGGTCAAGGTCAATCACGGGATGAGTTATTGGCATGAGATCAAGTTCTATGGGCCTCATCGGAATCCACAAATCAATGTATCCTGATCTCTGTCAATGTATCCTGATCTCTATCAATGTATCCTGATCTCTATCAATGTGTCTGATCTCTATCAATGTATCTTGATTTCTTCCAATGTATCCTTCATGTACCGGTAGAAGTACCTGTACATCGGGAACCATACCACATTACAATGTCATCTGGTTATCAAAGAATTTGTGAGCATATTTGTTGTGGAATAATGAATATTTGTTGTTTACATCCCGGGTCCACATCCTTATGGCATTCTGCGGAACATGGTGTTAGAGCAAATCTGAACCCAGGTCTAGGACATTTGAGTATCCAGCTTTCAGAAAAGTCATGTTGCCAAAAAAGGCTTTTGCACCGGCAACAGCCGCTAGTTCCTTTTACATTCTGGGAATTGACTTTATTGTGGTGGTGGTCGACTTGATATGAAAGATTTTGTCGATCATATTTCCAGTTGGTTGATGGCGTCTATCCGCAGCTGCTAGGGCTCGCGCATACATGGGTAGTGCGGGATACCTGCCCTCGAAGTACATAAAATATGTAGATCCGCCCTGAAATGCCTGACATAGCGCTCTTATTTTATACGTATTATATACTCGTATACACATTATGATTGTCACTGAAGCCTTCGGTAAAAAGACTCCTGAACGATAAATATATACGTTCACATTTAGCATACAGTGAATCAGCATTGAAGTTCTAAATTTGTTTTTGGAAAAAGCATATATTTAAATCAGCAGTAACCAGCGGGCTGCCACGTACTTGCAATTTTTATATATTATAATCCAGCTGCAACGACTCAGCAGGGGTTGTGAGAATTTATAATTAGCTCAACACAGACTGTCGTTTTGGACGCCGGAGTCTGATTTTTAATGCTGGACGTTTCTAGGGTGTACCACCCAACGCGTCGACACGTGCAGGTGAAGCTGCTGTTTTGTGCTTGTCTGTCGTTTCCACGCCGAAACTGAATGGTATGCGCTTGGGAGAAAATTCTTCAGGTTATAGTAATTGATGTGTGTAGGCTAGAAAGGACTGAAATTGGCCGTTCAGTCGGAAGGACAAGGATTGAAATTGAAGGTTCATTCGTCAGTTGGAAAGAAAAGCTTGGTATCAGCAATTGCTTTTTTGAAGATTTGCTTCCATGTGACTGAGATGAGGTCGTCCGTACAAGCCACAGCGAGATATTCAATGTTCAATGCCAGTTTCGTTACAGCAAGCGACAAACGAGAGCTTGACGCCGTTGTTCATTTCTTAGAGAATCTCGGTATCATGTTCAACACCTACTTGCCGTTAGGAGTAGTCGTGATCGGCGTGGCAGGCAACACGCTGTCATTTCTACTCCTGTCCAAAAATCGGTATAAAACATCCTCCACCTGTTTCTACATGAAGGCCTTAGCAGTTTCGGATTCTATGTATTTGTTAACTCAATTTCAGCATTCCTGTTCCTGGGAATGGGAAACTCTAATCTGGTAATAAATGTTGATTTCTCCGAACCATTTTTCTGTGTCCTCTCCGACTTTGTTAGCGTCTCAAGGAAACTCTGGCCGTCCGCCTCCTCCGTTCTCCTAACAGCCATGTCTATCGAAAGACTGATTGCAATGATGTTTCCTTTACAAGCAAGGCGTTTATGTACTGTTTACAAAGCGAAAGTTTTGACCATTTGTGTTTACATCGTCGCAACTGCATCACATGTTGCTGTTCAGATATGGGGAATTTTCTTATCACATGTAGATGGCGAATCATCGATCTGCGACAAAAGCAATCTTCCTAAACTCTGGACCCACTATCACGCACATTTACGAGTAATCACAACTTATTACATACCTCTTATTTTGATGTTTTCGTCGAATGTAGGTATCATTGTCGTAGTGTTATTAAACAGAAGGGAAAGAGCAAATCTGTTGGGCGGGGCAGTGTCCAGCAGTGGTCACGGTCGACAACAGGAGCAAGGCCACAGCCAGAAGGACGGCCAAATTACATCCATGCTTCTAGCCGTGTCAACATGTTCTATGCTGTGTTTACTCCCACTACAGCTTACCAACACATATTACAACTACGCTGCTATCCTCAGAACGCCAAAATCAAAAGCAGTTCGAATGTTTATAAAATACGTTGCCCAGTTTCTCCTTTACTGCAACTACGGGGTTAATTTTTATGCATACACATTACCCATTGCAACATTACGGCGTGAGTTGCGTGAAATGTTGTTTTGCTTTGGTAAAGAGTGGACGACCAAAGGAATAATTCCTAAGCGTGGAAAATAGTGATATAATTGCCAATGCCCCGTATCGTCGATCCGTGTCACGTATGACGTATCGAGCTAATGCATTTTCTATTAAAGTCATACGTCATACCGATCGGCGATACGAAGACTTGCCAAAAGTCCCTATTTTGTCATCCAAGTTTAAACTCCTACGCGCGAGCATTGCAAGTGACCGACGCACGATGTAAATGCCACTTCGACGTTGCAACCTGACGCACGACTTTGTCGCCGTACTATCAGGGACTGTGATTTGTCTTGCAATAACAAAGTTTTGCCAAGTTAAAATGGAGGATGAATCGCTTGTCGTTCTAAATATCCAGAGGAATTGGAACCAGTCATTGCGCGGCTTGATATATGAGTAGGCGTATGTGTGGATTATTTTGTAACGTCGATAACAGTGGGTTGGTATATAATGTCGGATTGATGGGATGTGGACACCCGAACTATGGAGAGGTGTACACCTCACACCTGTTAGAGCCTTTTGAATCCTTCCATCAAACTGATTTCATAACCTTCTTAATGATGAAATGACCTGTCTATTGCACGTGTTTATTAGGTGTTATCGTAGTTATGATGCAATGCCAACGTTACACCATTCCCGGCTCATTTGCATTTCAACGTTACACCATTCCCGGCTCATTTGCATTTCAAATGGGAAACTTGTGCACAAAGGGAATGCTGGTGATTTCTTTTGTATTTCTGAACGCATCAAAATTAGAAATACCGAAAATAGGCAAAGATATTTGACCAGCACATGCCCTTGACAATATATCCGTGCACACTGCCCTTTTGTTTTATTTGCCAAATAACCAAGAATAATGAAGCTGTTGTTGATAAAAGTTTCTTAATTTTTTTAAAATTCATATTTCACCATGTTAGAATCTATGGAGGAGAAGGAACGAAAGGGCATAATGGCTGAAGAAGCATCAGTTTACAATATTGTCATGCAGAGTGCATCATGCTTATGGATTTTCTAATATTTGATCGTTCATTTTGTGAGGAATTTTAAGTTCTGTGCCTTCTTGTTATATAAGCCTGGCCAAGGGACACGGCATTATAACTGAAATTGACTACAAAATGGTCAGTCTGTTTGACGGAGGCTCACAGGTGTGACCTCTCCATGGTTTGAGTGTGTGTGATCCGAGTCGCGGTTCGTTCGAGCCTACCCGGATCCGCATTTGGGGAAGATACGCATGTGCAGAAAGTGTAGTAGTGGCGACGTCGTGATTCCATCACGCTCTGCTTGAGTTGGCACCCGGGCAACCAGGCGGCGGCGTGGTCTGACGTATACACAAAACTTACATTATGCCCGCGAACAATAATTGCACGCTCTGCTTTCTCAATTCCACGTCTGATATAAAACTTCAGTTTTTACGTTCTTAATCGTTTTACATAAGCATTTTCACAGCGTTGTTCCACATTTGACGTCAGTTTGCTTCGCATATTGGCCGCGTTGCGGCGTTCCGGTGTAACGTTTTTCAGTATGGCCGTTTTTCTGTGTGATTCCCATTGTTCGGAACATACTGGAAAACAGACTCACTGTTTCTCTGTTTGTCGCCCATTGTCAAGTCGCCGCTTATTCCGTCAACCTATTGTAATGTCACACTGACACACGGGCCTCACTGAAAAACGTTACACCGGGAACAATGTTACATCCATCCTATTATGGTGCGGTACATGTTCACCAATGTGCCACGGATTTTCATGTTTTTATCTTGGTCAGAATGTCGCAGGTTTGATCCCCAGCTGTTGGGTGACTGTAGCTATGTCTCTTCACCTCAAATGACTCACCACTCCCAGGTGTTAAGGGGGTACCAACCTGGCAGACATGGTTTTTGTGAATGTCTAGTCATGCACGACTTGTAGCAGCCGGACTTTAATACTTCCAAGGAAGAAGAGCTTGATACGGATTGCATAAGCCTATAGCTAGCGTGACTCTTTTCGAGTGGTACCAATTACTTTTCAGATGCGGAGTTGTTCTTCACTGTCCTCCCTGTGTGGAGACATACATGAAAGTGTCGATTCCTCACGAAGCCATCCTGCACTTGTTTGCGCTGAGTGAGGAGGTGCGTGCCGTCGTATATACCATGGTACTTTGCCTGTTTTATACTCGTATTTTAGTTCAGCAAACGAATTTCAAACAAAATGATGACAAAACTCTTATCTATTTCCATTTAAGCGTTCATCACCAATCAGTCCATGGTCATCTGGCCACAGTCTCTTCTTTTAATTAGTTGGCTAACCGCGATTTGACGCTGGAGTTTCAGTTGGATCTCTTGAGAATCGGACGGCGGTCACAGACGCGGGACCACACAGAGCCCAGTGCCGACACTGGCCGGACTCTCTGGTGTGAATCAACACAGCTTACTGAAAAATGCGGTACAGGCGGAACGGAATCACCCTCGTACCTAATCTTGCCGTCCTATCCCAGATGCACTGTATTTGTGACCTGGAGTCGCGGATGGTCGGGAGCATTGATTATCCCGTCATACACGTGGTTTCCAAATCTTTTTTTGTTAAATTGGCAATTCATCGCGAACCAATTCCACAATAGAGACCTTAGGATCCGTCACGTCGCCGTCCACGTCCCCGTCATGATTCCCATTTCTGCGTTCTACGTCATCAATTGGTGGGGATTCCCCCGCGTGGAGAAGGTCCCGACGGACTGTAATACGGCGTGGAAGCTCTGATGACGTGAGCAAATTTCCAACTTTCCGTCGTGAATGTTGACCAGTTTACTATCGAATCTCGGGTATATACTCTAAATTCCCACTTACCTGTCCCACTCCTGAACTCGGAAAAAATGACTAAGTCCGAAGTTGAAGATAATAGGGTGGGGGTATGGTGAGAAACAATAATGACCTGTCCACTTTATTGTCCCACCATCTGAAGCCTAGCGAAGAATGACCGCGTGCGATAACAATTTGAATGGGGTGATGGCTGACATGACTTGCCTGTAAGTGACATAACAATGTAATAC
>NMRB01000328.1:211238-231467 GCA_002633025.1 Notospermus geniculatus | reverse complement strand
TGCCGGGAAATCACATCTCAAGACTTCTAAAATCCAAATTTTCCTGGGACCCCCCTTCGCCTAGACATCTGCCTTTCCTAGCCACATTGATCCCTATCACGTTTTTTCTGGTAGAAACCCAGTTGGGTATCTATAAACCGGGGGGGAGGTGTAGAAGAAAATGTGTCTTAAATTTTGCCGATATTTGGTCTTAAAAAGTCTTAAAAAGGTCTTAAATTTGGTGCTCCACAGGCTGTAGACACCCTGATAACTGATATGTACCTCCCTCTGTCATTAGACTATTACGTCCAACCCAGTGAGCACATGGTCCATGGACCATTTTTACTAAGAATTAGAATTTGCAAATTATCTCAACGTCGGCACCTGCACATATGTATTCCCTAACGTTTTGTGGTAAAACGCCAGGTCCCAGTCGCCTTGTTGCCGAGAAATCTATGACGAAAAAGTCAAATTGGGGGTCTCATTGTTTGCTTAATTAGCTGATTAATGAAAGATGAAAGCACATCGTTTACAATTCAGATGTGTAGAACAAGAGTAGCAATTTCATAGAAATACATGAAATCGATGCTACCTTTTTGCTTGAAGAAAATATGAATTGTTTTCAGTCGCCATTTGCAGTGTGCTTCCTTATGGCTACCGCCCCCTTAAGTCTGTAAGTTATGCACTTGCTTGAATGCTTTCTTTATATTGCTGTCACTTCTGTTTGTCTATAATTGATATCATACTGTCCAGTGAGACCATAATGTACTGTAACTGTCCTGTGAGACCTAAGGTACGGTAGGCTACTTCCGGTTCCTGTCTCTCTCTCTGGCATGTCTGGGCCACGCCATGCTGCCATGTGTCATGTGTGTATTTGAATGATTTGTGACATTATGATGATCAAGCAATAAAATCCGAACTTCCGTGAGCCAGATGCGCTTCTTGATGTTTCCAGAGGCGTGAATCACGCTACTGTATCGCGCTACTGAAAGGAGTTTGGGGGGCACGATTTGATCACGCCTCTGAAGGGGTCTTGGGGCGTTTTCTATCACTCTCCTGGGCGTTTGTTCAGGGGCGTGTGGCGGGCGTGGCGCGATCGCGCCCCTTTCCTCGCATGCACTGCTGAAGTAGAGGGTGTGCCCAAATTCGTGTAATTGAAAGGCCTGCAACCGATCAAAAGTAAGCTGTACATCGGGTCCCTGTTCTCCTATACAAAGCTCAGTTCTTGGGTCCATTGATAAAGTCAGGAAGGGGTTGAAAATGGGGTTAAAATGACATGTTACCCTATTATTTCCCAAGTATAACATACAGATTCGTGTAGTAGACATCCTAATGAACAAAATGATACCGGTACCTATTCGGTCTATTTGTTATAAGGCTTTG
Organism: Notospermus geniculatus; assembly: GCA_002633025.1. Lineage (NCBI taxonomy): Eukaryota > Metazoa > Nemertea > Pilidiophora > Heteronemertea > Lineidae > Notospermus > Notospermus geniculatus. The sequence continues at coordinate 230,105 of NMRB01000328.1, read as the reverse complement.
CAAGGTATCTCCAGTTTTAAGGCCCTTTTGCTGGCTGATCTGCTTCACTAGAAACCAAATATTTGTCAATTTCAGGAGACCTTGGCCTGTTGTCTGACTTTTGTGAAACCTGAGTGATTCTGTTACTTCCTTTTTATCCTGGTGGTTATTTTGGCTCACTCTGGTTCATATTCTGAGCAACTTAACACTCATTTAATGGTGGTGGGTAACATTTTGACTCATCACGTTTATCGATGACAAAGCCATTCAGTCGACCCGCAAAGGTATGAACAGCGCCACGACGTGTCAGCCGCGGTATTTGGCGGTACTAACTGCTAAATCACTGAACGAAAGCGAGGCAGTGACGTAGGCATAGCAGACGCTATAAAACAATCACTAATTACGGACGATTAGTCAGACATTTGAAGATGGCGTGATGTTTACATGTTGATGGATGTTTCTCTACGAAAGTTGCCGAAAATTTCATCGAAATCGGTTCAGTTTTGGCCGAGTTATCGATCGAAAGGTAACCTTGTGTTTTCAAAAACAGGCGTTCTTCAAAGTGCGTACACTTTCTTGGAATAGTATTTTGAAACTTCTGCTTAGGTCATTCGGGTTGTTATAACAAAGAAGAATCCACATGCGAAGCGTGGTTTTATGCACGCATGTCTGAGGGGTTGAAAATCACCCCGAAACACAACAACATTTTCAAGAAATCTCCTTCCCTTTATCCATTGTCTAACCTGGTTCCATGGGCTCTGACGGTGGTGCTGACTGCTAGAATCGTCAATCAGCGCCACGTCGACGTCCAAGGAACCAGGTTATGGCTGCGAGAATCGTTACCTACTGCTGTTCAAACTGCGTACAAAAACTTGCATTAGGGACACACACCGCATGAGCTACTGCAAAATCTTGTCCGCAGTCAAGTGTACTTCACTGCGGACAGAAATTAGGTCATCCAGGTGTGCTGTGTGTATATTATATATCGTGGTATGCAGGGCTGGCCTAATACATTAGTTTCGCAGTAGCTCACGCGGACTGTGCCCCTTATGGGAATACCATGCCGAAGTATGAAATTAACACAGATTGGAGATTGATAGTTTCTTCGTCTATTCAGTTTTGCTGGTTTTATGCAGGCTAATATTTATGGAGTTATGGCGATGTTTTTGACAACGCTCTACTCCAAATGACCTCCAATTCGTGCGTAGGACGAAATTTCTTAAATGATTTCTCTTCACTCGTTTGCTTTATGCCAAAATAAATTACACTAATGGAAAACTCAATGTCTTAGCTAAACACTGATATATGGTTTATGTGGTTGAATTTGAACGGTCTTCTCGATAAACGCACTTTTGTGGAGGTGTCCGATTTCTCGAATAAGGTACTCGAGAAGCCTCGTCGAGGGCCCCGATCGCCTATTATTTTCCCGCGCGCAAAATAAATCTGCCGTAGAAAAGGACCTTTGCGGGTCGACTGCATTCACACGGTCAAATTTCTGTGTAAAGGCCCGTTTCCACTATAGTGGATTCCGCAGCGGTTTCCGGTGAGCGGTGCGGTTTTCACAGAGCTTTGGATAATCCTTTTTAACAACACAATGGCCTATTGATTATCCCAATGCCTGTGAAAACCGCTCCGCTCAATACAAGACGCGGCAGAATCCGCTATAGTGGAAACGGGCCTTTAGTCCATATTCAGCTTGTTCAGATAACTTTGATCAAACTTTGACCATCCCATCAGAGAAAGTAGCCAATGAAGAGTCATCGGTTTATTTTTAGCTCACCGGGGTGAGCTGTTACGATGGCACAGCGTCCGTCGTCGTCATCCGTTAACAGGGCACGTTTCGTAACCGCTGGAGGTATTGATCTGAATCTTGGTACATATATACCCCTAGGTCAGATGACCTATGACACCAAGCTTCGGTTTGATTCAACTCTTAGCTTGGCCACCAGGTGGAGGAAACCAAAAACACAAAAAGTGCAATAACGCCTGAACTAATGACTGGATCACCTCCAAATTTTTAGCCCGCTTGGCCCATAGGCCAAAAGCACAGGGACTTGAGGCATGCATTGCAGGGGTGGTGGGCGTGTTACAGAGGTCCAATAACAAACCCCCGAGTAATGCCACGGTATACTGACGTATACCTAGTCAAAATAACAAGGGATACAACTTCAAACAAGACCCCATTCGGACATTTTCACTTCAACGATCTGTCGAGAAGCCAAATCTCAACCAAATTTCACAAACAAGGTACCGTTTTGAAGCTGAGAATGTATAGATTCAAAATAAACCGAAATTTATTTCAGATCTTGATACCGTACATTGATTTGGGCACTCGAAAGTGCCAAAACCTCCCGATTTTTCCCTCTGCGAATGAATTCAGCCCAGGAAATCAGGCCCCGACGATCCACAAAAGTGAAGAGATCTCCACAACCATACGGCCGATTGGGATGAAACGCATATCAATTTCAACAGAAGAAAGATTTAAAACTAACTTACCACCACTTGAGGGAATTTAATCCTAATCCAACTGTGTTTTTGACAACTTTTCAACGAAAAAGTCGGCCAAAAGATCATGTCAACATGATCAGCTGGATGACTCTGCGCACTCGCATGCAATCTCGCTGCTGATTGGTCGAAAAATACCCGAAAATATAATTATAATTTTTCAAATTCCTTTTGACCAATCAGCAGCGAGATCGTATTGAGTCCGGCGTGATCAGCCAGTTAATGATTTCTTGACCATTTTGGCCGACTTTTTCGTTGGGGTCTTGTTTGAAGTTGTATCCCTTGTTATTTTTCTACTAGGTATACGTCAGTATACCGTGGCATTACTCGGGGGTTTGTTATTGGACCTCTGTAACACGCCCACCACCCCTGCGATGCATGCCTCAAGTCCCTGTGGCCAAAAGGGCTTATGCTGTGCTTGGCGCCTTTAGTGGTGGTCTGTCGTGCTTGCGTGCGTCCGTAAACTTTTCCCTTGTCAGATGGATAGCGCCTTCAGTTTTTGACGGATCATTTTCATATTCCATATGGGTGTGTATGACCACAAAATCTAGGTCAAGTTTGATTTTGGGTGCGATGCGATTTCTACTTTGGCCAGTAGGGGGCGTTTTGTGAAAAAATTCAAAGGCCTGTATTTTGAGAATGGCTTGAGCTATCGTGATGAAACTTTGTATGTATGTACCTCTAGTTGGTGGTGATTTGCACAGGAAATTTTGGCGCAGTCTGATTCTTGTCTTTGCCACTAGGGGGCCAAAACAAAAATATCAAATTTTTCCTTGTCAGATGGATAGCGCCTTCAGTTTTTGAGGGATCATTTTTGAGGGATCATATTGCACACAGGTGTGTATGTCCTCAAAATTTAGGTCAAGTTCGATTTTGGGTGCAATGCGATTCCTATTTTGGTAGGTAGGGGGCGTTTTGTGAAAAACTTAAAAGGGCTATATTTTGATAATCGTTCGAGCTATTGTGTTGAAACTTTGTATGTATTTACCTCTAGCTTGTAGTGACTTCCTGACGAAATTTCGGTGAAATCTAATTCTTGACTTTGCCACCAGGAGGCCTAAGCCAAACTCACAAAACCTGCTTTTTCTCCTGAACAAAGCAACGGAACTTCATCGATTTTTTATTATAGGTATATCTAACAAGGAAATATAACATACTGCTCGAGTTTTTTATTTGACCTACTTTTCAAGGTCACAGACATCATAGTTTGTCTGAAATTACGAGAATGGCAGATATTGTCAAATATGGCTTGTATGATTCTGATATGGCTTATATGCCTTCCACCACTGTGCTAAACAGCCAAGCGGGCACAGTGCCATTGGCACTATTTTTATCATTGGTGCTTCTAATGAGGGTGCATAACATGTAATGGGTTTTTGATTTGACTGACTTTTCAAGGTCACAGAGGTCAAAGTTCAAAGTTTTGTCATTTGGTGGCACCTTTCGTAACTGCTTGGGCTATTGACCTGAAACTTGGTACATATATACCGCTGTGTCAGATGACCTATGACACCAAGTTTCGGACCGATTTGATTCTTGGGTTGGCCACCAGGTGGCCAAAACCAAGAATCAAAGTCCAGTAACTCCTGAACTGTTCACTGGATTGTCTCCAAATTTTTATCATAGGTGCATCTAATGAGGATACATGACATTTATAAAGGGTTTTTGATTTGACCTACTTTTCAGGGTCACGAAGGTCAAGTTCATAATTATACCCCCGACTTCCGAAAAAGTCGGGGGCATTATGTTGTGGCGCGTGCGTCGGTGTCGGTGTCGTCGTCGGTGTCCGTTAACATTTGGTTTCCGTCAATTAGCTTGAGAACGCTTTGACCGATCAACCTTGAATTTTTTTGTGAGGGTTGGTCTCTATGAGGGGACGGTTCCTTTCGATGACCAGCTCCGCCGCCCATCCAAGATGGCGGCTATGGTGGCGGCTATGGTGGCCAGCGTGAAATCCCTTTCTGTCGATTAACTTCAGAACGCTTTGACCGATCAACCTGAATTTTTTTGTCAGGGTTGGTCTCTATTAGGGGACGGTTCCTTTCGATGACCAGCTCCGCCGCCCATCCAAGATGGCGGCTATGGTGGCCAGCGTGAAATCGGTTTCCGTCGATTAACTTGAGAATGCTTTGCGCAGTCAACCTAAATTTTTTGGTGACAGTTGGTCTCTATAAGGGGACGGTTACTTTCGACGACCAGCTCCGCCACCCATCCAAGATGGCGGCTATGGTGGCCATCTTGAAATTGGCTTCCGTTGATTAACTTGAGAACGCTTTGCACAATCAACCTGAATTTTTTGGTGAGAGTGTGCATCTATGAGGGGAAGGTTCCTTTCGATGACCAGCTCTGCCGCCCATCCAAGATGGCGGCTATGGTGGCCATCTTGAAATCGAGTTTCCGTCAATTAATTTCAGATTGCTTCGCCCACAAACAACATACCAGTCGGGGGCATATGCCACGCTCTGCGTTGCTCTTGTTTTGCCATTTTGGTGGCACGTTTTGTGGCTGCTTGGCCCTATTCTAACTAACGTGTGATCATCTATCTAGGTACCCTCTATGTGTACAGCAAATTTTTGCCCAGTTGGAATGCAAATAATGGTTACCAGGCAGCCATCTTGGAAAATGGACTTCGGCACATTTGTCATAAATTCTCAAGCCAGAATGTTTTGACCTTGAAATTTTGACCATAATGACCCTGGAACTCAAGGGCCCTGGAACATTTCGATATAACATATGTGACCCTCCGCCACAGAACCAGTGTAAAGTCGCGTGGAACATGAGCCTAAACGTACTGGCATGACACCAGGAGATAAAGATAGAGACAGGATCACTCAGACCTCGCAATAGACAGACAACACCGAAACTGACATAACGTAAACCGCCACCACAAAACCAATCATCAGTCACTTTCATGTTGGCAAGTTGTGACCAATGCATTTGTCTGTTTCAGTATTGTCTACCTGTCTGTTGTGAAGTCTGAGTGATTCTATTTCTATCTTTATTTCCTGGTGTCATGTCGGTATGTTTAGGCTCATTAAGACCGCCCCCATCAAATGGGGCGGTCTTCCTTGTTTTCACTGAATTTCTCTCTCTCTCTTTCCATCCAATCTGCGGTTCCGCCTGGATAACAGAGAAAATTCGGCCTGAATCGCTGCGAAACTCTCAGGACCTTTCGAGATACATATTACACAGAACCCTATTGATTCGTGAGGTCATTCGTACACAAATAGTCGGAAAATTTGCAGGAATTTATCAGCTGTTTAGTGGTTTCTCCGCGTAAGCCGCTATCGTGTTTGGGCAATTTGGTAAATCATCCAAAACGCAACTGCATGAAGATTTAATGAGCATGCGCATTGGGACCAAGACTGGTTCTTGTTGTTGCCGCTTCACTCTCGCGGCGCTACTGTCCGTTTGGCAACAGTCTCTCCCACGCTGTCGAAATCGCCGTGAGAAGTGAGAAGGAAATGGGCTCTTTCAGGTTTTTCATCTTCATCATGTGGTAGGAGGTTGGTGTGGAACATCTTTCTGCAGGATTCATTGATAAGAATTGAATATATACAGGGTGTTATCTTAAAATGGGACAACTCACTGCGTGTATCAATAACAAAACATCTTTGGCAGGGAATAGTATCAATAACAAGAAAAGGAACATGGTGTACGTTTGAATGACCTCTTTCCATGACCTAATAAAGGTACTGAAGGACCATGATGATTAACGTTGCCAATTCTGGTATCAAACTAAATCTTATTATTGTAGGTTTGAACTGACTTACTTCCATGACCAAGTGATCTACTTAATGACCAACAGTTGAGCGGAGGTAATCATGTTAGGTATCAAACTAAAGCTTATAAAGCGTAGGTTTGAACTGACCTATTTCCGTGACCTAGTGACCTACTTAAAGACCAATTCAGCCAAGGTAGTCATGTTTGGTATCAAACTAAAGCTTATGAAGTGTAGGTTTGAACTGACCTATTTCCATGACCTAGTGACCTACTTACTGACCAGTTTTGACTGACCTAGTGACCTACTTAATGACCAGTTGATCATTAACTTCCTGATCCTGCTGTCTATTAAACCTCGTCCATTAACCCTCCGTCTTTGCATTTCTTTGCACTGGATAACTAATTATTTTGCTGTCAGTGAACTCTCTCTGGTAGGCTAATTTCCAAGGGCGGTCTTCAAATTGACTGGTAAGTCAATTTCTAGTTTTCTGTGTGACTTTACACTGGTTTTGTAGCGGAGGGTCACATATGTCATTCGTTTTTCTGGTATGTTCACCCAGGTGAGCACATGGTCCATGGACCATTTCATTCAAATATTTCAGTGCGAACAAAGATCGGACCATTTGCCACTCCTGATTACATCCAGGAAGCGCCCGGCCTGCCAAAGACTCGATCCGGCAAGATCATGCGTCGTGTTCTTAGGAAAATTGCCAGGGGTCAGCACAGTCTCGGCGATGTGACAACAATGGCTGATGAATCAGTCGTGGGTGTCTTGTTTAAATTACGACCAAGTAATGTACCAGTTATACCAGAGGATCTTCATTCTTAGGTATCATTCTTCTGGGTGATTTACTCAGAAGGGAAATCCATTTGTAGTAAAAATACCGTAGAATCACCTTTCTCCAGTCACTTCATTATAAATTTTAAAGTTCAATCGGAAACACCTTCGTGATGATTTATGCATGAACGTAGCCCCAGATCACTGACCGCACAATGGTCTATTTGCATCGGCGTTGCTTCGCGTTAACTATGTTGACCTCTTTTTGGACGGCAGATGAATTGATTTGGGATACTGACACATGGGACTGAGAACGTCGAGAAGATTGTGGAATACAGGGTGGCTCACAAAAATTCTAAAGCCCTTTTCAAAGGTCGCTCTACTTCAGTGGTGCGGAATTCGATTCGCGTAATAGGATTTGGATTACAGGAACTGAAATCAGCACATGAGTAGAGTGACGCATGAAACGGGCCTAGACTGTGACTTCAAGGGCGTAATGCGATGGGTATTAGGGATTTAACTTATGGGTTTTTAGCTCAGCTGACCAAAGGTCAGCAGAGCTAGTAGAATAAGTATTCAGTGGCGTCACGTGTCAGTCCGTCACCCCGTCCATCAAACTATGCCCGACGTTTTGTAGCCATAATAGCTAGAGACTTCAAATTTAATCTGAAGGTAGCCCTGGGTGAACTCTCCTCGAAAACAAAAAATTAGCGTGATGTGACACATAGTAAGCTCTCCAGGGGGCGTTTCCCGTAAAATGAAATATGGCGATATCTCAGGCCCTATGATATATTTGTATAAAAAAGTGATAGGACAGATAGGTTTATAATTTCTACATCAGTTCAAAGGGAAATTAATGTCAGATCTGTTCACAAGGGGGCAGTATTCAACAAAATAAAAAACAGGGGTATTTGAATTTCCCGCTCTTTGAGGTTCCAAAATATGCTAACCTGGTTCCCTGGGCGTCCGACGGTGGCGCTGGCTGACGATTCGTGTCGAAGCACAGGTATCCGCAACTCAGACGACTGGCCGGAATTCCGGCTAGTGAGAAGCCGTTGATTCTAGGCGTCGATTAAACTTCGTGTAAATCAGGTTATTTGAATATCTAAAATCTTGTTATCATTAGTACGTTTTAGAATACATGTAACATTTCTAATAAAGTGGAAATTGAAATTTATAATCGACGATTAAGCTCTGCCTTATTTTGGAGTGAATCGAGTGCCTGAATGAATCGCATACAGAGTCAAATTTCAAATTTAAAGATGGCGTCTTCGCTTTGGGCCAGTTCAGATATTAAAATCATGGAAAACTACAAGTATATCGACGATACATTTGAGGTATCCATTGCGAGTTCCTTTTTTTACGGATATTGTTGACAACGTGCAGCAGAGAAGTCATTTCTGACAGGTAATACACACATATACATCTGTTTTGCACTTCGCTTTTGGACACGGCTTTCCCAATGATGACGTCACTGCTATTTATAGACGGTTGTGGATACCTGGGCTTCGACACGAATCGTCAGCCAGCGCCACCGTCGGACGCCCAGGGAACCAGGTTAAAAATATGCATGAGTAACTCAGTAACTGGTGTCCTGTCCGACATAGCCAGTGGTAACACTGATACAATGTTGAACCTTAGCTGATAAACATGGCCACCATGCTTTTCATCACTTGAGAATTGCAACATGCTGTTATAGCCTGACTAATCTTTCATCAGGTAAGGTAACATACTTCAACTCATTATGCCCCCACTCAACGAAGTTGAGATGGGGGCATTATGTTCTCAGTTGGTTTCCGTCGTCCGCCGCCGCGTCCGCCACCGCCGCACTCTATTCCGGACTATAACTCAAGAACGGGTTGTCGAATTGATCTCATATTTCTGTGGTGTAACCATGCAGGTGGATCAGAGGAGGTGCCCTATCGATTTTGGTTGCGATCCGATATTCAATATGGCCGCCAGGAAGACATCTTGGTTTTAGCATTCCGGACCATAACTCAAGAACGGAATGCCCGATTGATCTCATATTTGCATAAGTGTAATGGGGTCGATCGGGGGAGGTGCCCTATCGATTTTGGTTGCGACCCGATATTCAATATGGCCGCCAGGAAGACGTCTTGGTTTTAGCATTCCGGACCATAACTCAAGAACGGAATGTCCGATTGATCTCATATTTGCATGGTGTAATGGGGTCGATCGGGGGAGGTTCCCTATCGATTTTAGTTGCGATCCAATATTCAATATGGCCGCCATGCAGATATCTTGGATTTTGCATTCCGGATCATAACTTAAGAACGGGTTACCCGATTTATCTCATATTTGCATGGTGTTATGGGGTGGTTCGGGGGAGGTTCCCTCTCGATTTTGATTGCGACCCAATATCCAATATGGTCACCAGAAAAACATCTTGGTTTTAGCATTCCGGACCGTAACTCAAGAACGGGTTGCCCGATTTATTTCATATTTGTATGGTGTAGTGGGCTGGATCGGGGGAGGTTCCCTATCGATTTTACTTGCGACCCGATATTTAGCATGGCTGCAAGGAAGACATCTTTGTTTTAGCATTCCGGACCGTAACTCAAGAACAGGTTGCCCGATTTATCTTGTATTTGTGTAGTGTACTGGGGTGGTTCCCTATCGATCTTGGTTGTGACCTGATATTCAGCGTGATGCACCAGAGGGGGGGGGGCATACTTGCAATCCCCCCGATTGCGTTACATCTAGTTCTTTTATGTGTGGCAACAGTCTCAATGCCTAATTGGTAATTTAGGTCATTCAAATAGTTATTTGAACAGTCTCTGTGAGCATGCATTGATTGATAATGGCCTTGCCACCATGAATTAGTGTTGTGGTCTCACTAACCAGTGGGGGGCATCCAGTGTTGATATTCATATCTTCTACTGCAGGTAGGGCTGCAGTATCATTGGAAACACTGCTATTTTACTTATGTGCCTTAAAGTCATCAAATTCATGACTTACAGTTTTCAGGCTAGAGCATGTGCCTACAATTTAACTAAATTACACCTAAAAATCAATATTGTCAGCTGAGCGCATTGCCCATGGGCGACTTGTTAGCTCACCTCTGTGAGCTTTTGTCGTGGGGCAGGTGAGATGACCTCAGACACCAAGTTTCGGTCCGATCTGATTCCTGGCTTGGCCATCAGGGTGGATAAACCGAAAACCTTTAAAGTGCAGTTTCGCTTTAACCGTTGATCGGATCATCACCGAATTTTTATCATAGACTGTACATTTTATGAGGATACACGACATATCACCCAGGTTTTTGATTTGACGTAATTTTCCAAGGTTACGGAGGTCAAAGTTTGAAATTTCATCGTCGGGTGGCACGCTTTGTGGCTATTTGTCCTGGATTGTTCAAATTAGATGTGATGATGTATCTAGGTACCCTCTATGTCTGTGACGGATTTCGGTCCGATTGAGCTTCAAATATGGCCACCAGGTGGCTATCTGTGACGGATTACGGTCCGATCGAACTTCAAATATGGCCACCAGGTGGCTATTGGAAATTGGGCGTTTCCCCATAGCTCGTTAACTACTGGAGCTAAAATGTTCTGAACTTGAACAAGAATGTATCTTTGTAGCCTTCATGTGTACAGCAAGTTTCAGCATGATCATACTTGACAGTCCGCTGCCAGGCAGCCATTTTGGAAAGTGGAACTTTGACCTGTGTGACCGATAAACGTTGTTCAACTTGAAAACCCGCAAAATATATCATGTATCTGCATTAGATGTACCTATGATACAAATTTGGTGATGATCCGTCGAATAATAAGTTAGTTATTGCACTTTTTGTCCATTTCAAATGGAGCCATTTTGTGACTATTCAATGAACTACAGACTGAAGCTACAGTACATACATCCTGTTTGGAAACTGATGGTGAACCACTGGAGCTGTTGTCTTTAAACTTCACAAATATGTGCCCCTAGGTCAGATGACCACAGATACCAAGTTTCGGTCCGATATAATTCCTGGCTTGGCCACCAGGGGGGATAAACCGAAAACCTTTGATCGGATCATCACCAAATTTTTGTCGTAGGTATATCTGATGAGGATACATGACATATCACCCGGGTTTTTGATTTGACCTAATTTTCAAGGTCACAGAGGTCAAAGTTCGAAATTTTATTGTTGGGCGGCACGTTTCATGGCTATTTGTCCTGGATTGTTCAAATTAGGTGTGATGATGTATCTAGGTGCCCTCTATGTCTGTGGTGAATTTCGGTCCGATCAGACTTCAAATATGGCCACCAGGTGGCTATCTTGGAAATTGGGTGTTGGCCCATAGCTCGTTAACTACTGGAGCTAGAATGTTCTGAACTTGAACAAGTACGTATCTTTGTAGCCTTCATGTGTTCATGTCTACACTTGAACACGCAATTGTCATCTGTTCTTCTGGGACATTCACCCACACACAGGTTCAAGGTCACAGAGGTCAAAGTTCTACAAAAGTAACAAACCTGCCACTATTCTTCATTATTTCACAGAGCGTCTTCATATCTTGCAGAAACATGTGTTAGAGGGGTACCTTCAAAAATACCGAGTTTCAACCCGATCGGACATCCAATATGGCCGCCAGGTGGCGTAACCTGAAAATCATCCAAGTGCTATAACTCAGGAACGGCTTGACCCAGAGTGCTCAAAGTTGATATTTACCTCTCTCTAGGTGACCTTTACAAGCACGTCAAATTTCGGCCTGATTAAACTTCCAATATGGCCGTCAGGTGGCGTAACCCGAAAATCATCGAATGTGCAATAACTCAGGAACAACTTGACCCAGAGCACTCAAATTTGCTATGTGGCTCCCTCTAGATGACCTTTATGTGCACGTGAACTTTTGGCCCAATCAGACATCCAATATGGCCGCCAGGTGGCATAAGTTAAACCCAACAATCATTGCAGTCCTGCAACTTGGGAATAACTTGACCCAGATTGCTCATAGCCAGGGCTTTCAATTTCCAGGTAGAACTACCGTTAAACGGTAGCGCCCAAATTAGCCACGCCCAAAATAACCAAAAAATTTGAAAAGAAAAATTTGTTGAAAAAAAAAATTTTGAAAAAAAATTTTTGATTTTTTTTTTTTCGTTCCGTTGTCGTACGAGCATGACATTAGAGAGGTTCGGCTATCCCGGTTCTGAGATCGAGATCGGGATAGCGCTGACGTCGTTGCCCGTTCTCGATCCCGACGACGTGACCCATGCGTTTCAGATTCGGCTATCGCGAACCTCTACGTCATGACGTCGTTGCCTCCGCTCATTCGAACAGCGAAATTCACACCCGAAAATTCTCATCAAAATACAGGCAGATTGCCATGGAATATTTACTGTTTATGGTTTGTACAGGATCTACATACACTGAATCCAATGTCTGGCAGCACGATTCTCAAGTTTGAAGAGGTTAAGGAAGTGAAATTGAAGTAAACCTTATGTCGTTTGACACTTACGAGATACAGCCGATTTATCTCGGAACCCGACAACGGGACCGACAACGTTCACGCAAACAACGATGACGTCACGTCATTTTCTGATGACGCGACGCTACTCTATCCCGATCCCGATCTCGGAACCGGGATAGCCGAACCTCTCTAATATGGCGAATGACGGGAACGAAATCAATGATTTTTGCAATGATAGGGCCGACAAAGGGCCCGGAGCTAGCTCCAAAGTGGGCAGTATACCTAAGGGCGACGTCTGCTTTGGAAATAACATCAGAAAGTAAAAAAAAACTGTGGACAACTGAGAAAAGATTTAATAATAAAGATTTTATTTGTGGGCATCACTGAATCTTGCTGTTTTTTCTTATATGATGTCTTCATATCATCTGTAGCCATCATGTGAGGCAGGCGCGGCAGTGCAAAAATGCGCCCAAAATAGGCCTCTTGAAAATAGCTGGTATGCCCTCATCCTGGAAATTGAAAACCCTGATAACTGACATGTTCCTCTCTCTGTTATTACACTATTACATTTATGTCCAAAAGGCTGATCACATGGTCCATGGACCATTTCATTTAAAAGCTACCAGAGTTCAATCGAGTCACTTTACTCTATTTTGCCCTCGACAACAGGTTTTCAAATTTCCAATCAGTGTCACAATGCATTCCCTCTTCTCCAGCACCGTCAAGGAGAAAAATTTCCATTTTGAAATTTCATTCTGAAATAAAGTGAACATCTGCAGGATTTTGAAACACCCTATGGGCCAAATTCATAAAGGGTGTTTAAGACTTAGACGCGTGTAACTTCGTCAAATGCATGGTGTGCATTTGACGAAATTACACGCGTCTAAGTCTTAAACACCCTTTATGAATTTGGCCCTATACATCTATGTTCAGTCAACGTGTCCGAGACAACGATTCCCGCATGATCAATTCACGAACGTCCGAAGGTCAATAACAATACGCTATCCTCACAGTCATTGAAATCGACACGGCAGAGTCATCGTCATAGTGGCGTGACTTCAACTGGGACTGTATGGTGAACGTGGCGAACTGTCATTGGCCGCTCACGAAAAGGGGCATGAACAACCTATGAATAATTATAGGCCTTGCACATCTGACACTGACCGGAGAAAGGTGATTCTACGGTATGTTACAGATATTCACAACGTTGGCATGCTGTTGTCTGAAAATTGAGTCTGTCAAACCTTCACTGCCAGTGGCAATTTCATCGAAAATGATAAACCAGCCAAATCCTGAAATGTCACCCAGGTGAAGTATAATTCTTCGAGACTTCAACATGGGCAAAGTGCCAAGCTTGCAAGTGTGCACAAGTCAGTGGTATATATCGGGTGGGCAAAAATACGCATCGAACTTCAAATCTTGATTTCTCAACAACTGTCCATTATAATACAATGAAACTTGGTACCATATCATTTATAGACGTTTTGTTTAATGTGTGAAATTTCTGCATTGATACCTTTGGTATTAGGACCGTATCACTCATTTTAAAAATAATGGTAAAAAAATGCAATTCCGGAATCCGATGAGAAATAGGTGGATGAAAACTTCCCGAACTTTAAATCTCCATTTCTCACAAACGCTTTATTACAACTCAATGAAATTTCGCCTAACACTGCTCCATGATATTGCCTCTAAGATGTGAAAGTGTTACCGCAATAACTTCAATATCTACGCTGTGGCGCTGATTACTATAACGCCATATTGGAATCGAGCGTTGCAAAGTTTCACCATTGTCTCTTCAAATATGACGAGTAATGGGGCTATCCAGGGAAAACTAAACCTCCAGATGGCTCTTCTGTACTATGTCCTAGTGTCACTGTTTGCAACATGGCAGAGTATGGAAAGTGGACTGTTCAGAAACTTAAAAATGAGTTATCAAACAGAGGAGCGTCACTTACAGGCAGAAAAAGTGATCTAATCATTTTCAACCTCAGATGCCTCCATCATTGACGTAATCATCATATCAGACTTGGGGTCGTATTTTAGAACGTTCCTTAACTTTGAGGTGGACCTTAAGTCTATTGTAAAACCATCGAGAACAATAGATTCAAGGTGGACCTTAATGTTAAGGAACGTTCTAAAATACGGCCCATGATATTTAGTCCATTACTCTCTCAGTGAAGGCACAAATCGGCTCCTATAACCAGTTAACACCTAGAGCAATAGAAACAAGTTCTACCCTTAGGTTTTTATACCCTAGAAATCAAAAGAGCTGATTATTTTTGATCTGAAATGTTTGGGTCATGGTGATATCGACGTTCGATATCACGAAATTTGATATTTTGAGATTACTTGCCACACTGTCAACTGATCAACATGAAACAAGTCTAAATTCATGCCTGCTTATCAAAGGACAGGACTGTGGTAAAATTCTCAGCCTCATGTGTCCGGGTGATTGAGATATCATGAGATTTGCCCGTGGTTGAGGTAGAGACATGATATCACCCACACTTAGGTTATTGAGCATGCCCATTTCGATTATGCAATGACCTTGATGATCAGGTCAAGGTCAAACTTGATAATTTGAAATGTCTCTGTCTGTGGCAGCAGTGGAGGTTTGATAAAACCCATATTTAGGTTATTTAGGATGCCAATTTCGATTATGTAATAACCCTGATGATCATAGGTCAAGGTCAGAGGTCAAGGTCAAACTTCCCAAAGAACTGATAAACTCACTGAACAGAAAGTGGATAGTATAACTTATAGTACAGTAGAGACCCCTATTATCGAGAGGTTCAACTATGTTCTGGATAGCCCCATTACTATGGTTTTTACACTTGGTGCCACAGTCTTAATACCAAAGATAATGTGCTGAAACTTTCACATGTTAGAAACATAGCCACGGAACAGTATTGAGTGAATTTTCATTGGGTTATAATGAATAGTTATTGAGAAATAGAAATTTGAAGTTTGGGACGGATTTTTTCGTATGTTCAGGGCTTGAAAAATTCTTTGGAGCCTACATGCCCAGTCGGGCAACCTGTCTTTTCAGTTTTCAGGTTTTTAGATGCCCAGCTCATCTTGCTGGATGCCCGAATCCCTTGGTTTGGTTGGAAATTTACTTTAATTATGTTTATTTTTTGAGTGGGATCCAATTAAGAGTTGCCCGGTCGGGCATGTTGTATTTGGCTGAAAATTGGTTTTTGTTGCCCAGGTGGTTGAACAGGTTGCCTGTGGGCATTCGGGCATGTGATTTTTTCGAGCCATGATGTTATCGTATTCCGGAAATACATATTTTTACAGCGATTTTTATATAATGCAAAAATTTCACACATTAAACAAAACATCTTTAAATGATACAGTACCAAATTTCATTGAATTATAATAGACAGTTGTTGAGAAATCAAGATTTGAAGTTCGATGTGTTTTTTTGGCCCACCCGATATAATCCATGTCGCAGTGACCTAATGATGTGTCACTTGAAGACTCCAAGGTTGTGCTCAGTCAACTGGTAAATAACTGTCGTTTGTGGTTTATTCATTCTGTTCACTTTATGGTGTCTGTTGCACAGGCCTGGCACTTTGCCCATGTTGAAGTTAGGGTGATTTGTACTTTATTCATTTGAACCACTGGGAGACTTTCAATGAACACCTGAGTAAACAGTTCTCAGGTGCCTTTCAAGTTTTTGCATATTTTCATTTATGACAAAGTTTGCCTCTGCAATGAAAGATAGTTGTACAGTTGTACATCACAGGTTCTGTTTTCACAATTCACATGTTTCTACTCTTTGAAACATCACATCATAAAGAGATCAAACCCCTAAAGCAACCACTTGGGCACACACTGTTGCTTGTCTGATGAGTTCCAGTTTTTCTCACCAGATGGCTCTTATCACCCAAATTTCCATGTTAAAGGAGTTAGACGCCGAAGTTGTAAACACTCACTCACTGGTTCTCTATCCACGGACGCCTGCGGTGCTGCCACCTATTGTCGGTGATATGTACTGACGTGAAGTAAGGTAAAGTGGTGCAATTATAGCCCCGGTACAATTCTAGCCCCTGAGTGGAAACATGGCCAGCATTGCAAGGAGATGTATACTGCCTAATCCAATGACCTATAATATTCAAGATACACTTCTCGGAGACCTCAGGCAGAAGAAATTTCCNTTACACGGGGAAAAATAACCGAACCCTCCACGATCTAGTCTCGATCCGGAACGCACCGGCACCGTGTAAAAAGGGCTAATGTCTCATGAATTATGATTTAAATGCCATTAACATACATTCCACACCGTCTTCATCTTCTGTGTCCAGACGTGGGTACTTTTGCTAAAAAGTCTCACTTGTTACCATGCCTGTTGTCTCATGTGTTGTTTCTTGATGAATTTATGCCAAAAACATGGTATTTTTAGGAGAGGGTTCTAACCTATCTGCATATCAACACGTATGACTTAAAAAAATTCTTAGGCATCAGTATAAAATTTCCACCTCAGGTTGTTCCAGCAGAATTAGTGGACAGTTCTGCATGTTATAAACAGTAAAATTCTATTATTGCCTTGAATTAGAGCTTGGTACCCGAAGAAGATCCATGATGAAGGTACATGTACGGTACCATGAGAATGTATGCAATGATTTATCAACCACTGGTATAAAATCTGTTGTACTGGTACAAATTTTGTTGCACTCAATGGGTAATGAAGAGGATGTAGGACATTTAATTTGCATGAATAATGTATTATCACAAAGGAATCAAACCATGGTTTCAACGGGTTGTTTCCTTTATGATGTAATTTATTGTAGATTTGTGACGACGTTTGTTAATGATTCACTTTTTAAAAGGACTGATACTCTTTAGTGATAATGTTTAGCATGTTAAGCGGAAAAGCTAGATGATGAAATTATGCAAAAAAACTCATCTTCTCTAGATACTAAAGAAGGGTGATGCTGTCGTGACGAGGTTGTGCAATTCATGGAGTTTCATGGTGTACAGCCACATATCCACAGGGCTCTGAGTAGTTATACCACTTTACCACAGACATGCACAGTTAATGTAGATTACAACACTCAGTTAATGTAGGCTGTGTTGTGTTGTCTTTGATTACAGTCAACCTCGCCTAAGTCAAATCCATTGGGACCATCATAAAAGCTTCGAATTGCGTGAAGTTCGAGGTGGGCAAATGTCAACTGGTTCCCATCTTGTTCTGTTGGTCATTTTTAGCTCAGCTGACCAAAGGTCCAGGGGCCGTATGCATAAAACATCTTAAGTGTAAAATTTCCCTTAAACTATTGTTCCAAACAAAAGATAAGGGACATTTTACACTTAAAGGAGCACGGTATTGCCACTTTTTCTCGACAGCCGGCCCCACCGCGCCACTCTCCACCCCAAGGGTCTGACTACGTCTCGGCGAATGACCCGATTTACTGCGTACATTTTGTAATGCATTTTTGTAGTTCGTCTTACTGCCACTAGGTGGTTTCCTCTACGTTGGCAGTCAAATAACGCATTTGAGATCCAAAACCGTGCTCCTTTAAGATGTTTTATGCATACGGCCCCAGGACCGGTATTCATAAAAATTCTTATCTTAAGACCCCTTAAAGCCAGACACTATAGACAGATGGGTTATAATCGACGAGCATAGTCTCGGTCA
This sequence comes from Notospermus geniculatus, assembly GCA_002633025.1. Classification (NCBI taxonomy): domain Eukaryota; kingdom Metazoa; phylum Nemertea; class Pilidiophora; order Heteronemertea; family Lineidae; genus Notospermus; species Notospermus geniculatus. Next base: position 212,059 of record NMRB01000328.1, on the reverse strand, counting down.
CCCAGCCGCTGTTTCGAATCTGGGAACCGTAGCAGTACTGTGTGGCTGGCTGCACAAGACTACACACAGCATTGGGGATTCCCCAAGGGGATTCCCAAAACCTCGATGCAGGATAATGCTATAATATGTGGTTCTATGGTTCTATACACTACGCACGCCTGTAGCCCGGGGCCTGTAGATGAGGTTGCACTATGATTTTGGCCGAACTGGGGAGTGAGTAGCGGTGCATAGTGTGCGGCTTTAAGTCAAGTGTAGTCCACTAAGCTAGGTGAGGTACTTAAGTTAAGATTGCCTTGGAGGTGTCTCAATTATAAGGGTGATTATGAGTGGTCCACACAACTTAAAGCTGACAGGTCAGATATACTCTCCGACTTGTATGCAAAAATTTAGACTGGTTCCCGTCTTTGCCGCTGCACTCCCGCTGGCGCTCACGTTCCGCTATACAAAGACAGGCACGGGGCAGCCATTTTTAGCTCACCGGGGTGAGCTATTACGATGGTGGTGTGTCCGTCGTCGTCTGTCGTCGTCCGTCGTCGTCCGTCGTCGTTGTCCGTTAGCAGGGCACGTTTCGTAACCGCCGGAGCTATTGATCTGAATCTCGGTACATATATACCCCTAGGTCAGATGACCCATCACACCAAGTTTCGGTCCGATTCGACTCTTAGCTTGGCCACCAGGTGGCGGAAACCGAAAACACAAAAAGTGCAATAACTCCTGAACTAATGACTAGATCTTCTCCAAATTTTTATCATAGGTGTATCTAATAAGAATACATAACATATATAACGGGTTTTTGATTTGACCTACTTTTCAAGGTCACA